>JBBPDB010148024.1:0-14586 GCA_037974465.1 Brachypetersius altus
GGGGGGGTGTGTGTGGTGTATATAGACGAACGAGAGCACACACACACACACACACACACACACACACACACACACACACACACACACACACATATCCAAGTCTGTGTGTGTGTGTGTGTTATAGAGAGTGTGTGTTTAGGGTTTAAACTCCTGTTATCACCTAAGCTGTAGCTCCCCGATGACGTCACAAACACTCACACTACAAAGCACACACTGTCTGAGAGTACAGAAAACAAACACAGAGTGATGAGTGCACACATTGCACACACACATGTTGGTATTACTATAGTTATGAGGACATTCCATTGCTGTATCTCTGTAATGCTACACCTTAACCTGACCCTAACTTTAACCTCAAGGACCAAAAGGCAATATTTTCCTAAAGAAATTCATTTTGTGTCGAAAAACAGCAAAGTGTTTTTATCTCTTTGTGAGAACCAGCATTTTTACAGGTTTTGGAGATTACACACACATGCCCACCCACTCAAACACACACACACGCTGAATTAAAGTGAAAGAAAATGATGGCAGCAATGACAGGCAATTAACGCATTTATCGTGTTTTCGGGGGAAGAGGTTGTGCTTCGGCTTGCCGCAGTCATGCTGGGCTGCTGCTTTCCCATAACAAGTCGGACAGAAAAATGTGTGAGAATCCCTGGTGTAAGTGACAGCATATCTGACCGACTCGTTTCACCACTGTGGCATAGTCAGTTTTCACAGTTTCACAGTTTTTTTGGTCTATGAATACATTTTACAGCTGAAATTCACACACAAGCCCAATTGTGAACCCCTTAATATTTATTTTCACTCTCTAGAACCAAGAACCTGAAAGATTCATCCAAACCAAGGCACTCACGTTGGCCTCTGACAGTGGTTTTAAATGCTGGGTTGGGTTCAGAATTTTCTCCTGGCTTCTCAAACCCCACCTCTCAACCTTGAACAGATTTTACCCGTCCTCTTCATCGGATGTAATTTTTTTGCTTTATTCTTCTTCACTCTAAACCAGTGTGAATAATTGATCCAGACTAAGGCATTTTTGAAAACACTGTTTGATGAATGAATCCTTTAAAGAGGATTCTTCATTTTGGACCATTACAAAAACATATAATTGTAAAGTGTATTTTCTGTAGCCCAATTTATCTGTGATCCAATGATGGCTGTAATCATTTTCAAAAAGCTGTCTTTTTAATTTCCAAATGACTGGGCAAGTAGGTGTGACATCACAAAAACAAATGAAAATTTTTTAAAGTTTAAAATGGGTTGTTTTTACAGCTTTAGCTTCTACATTTAAAAAAAAACAAGGATAATTCAATTTTTGCAATATGGAACCTGTTTAGCTAGATCAGAATTAAGAACTAAAGGCTCATATTTATAGAAGGGTATGTTTTGAAACATTACCCGTGTTTACATCTAACAAACATAATTCATGATTATTTAGGATTTTTGGCAGTATGTGCTCTTTAAATGTGGTCAACTAACACTGCTTTGCCGAATTAACTAATAAGGTACCAGCACAGAATTAAAGAGCGCACTTTCAGCCCTTAAGTATATTAGCGTAATAAGTGTGCAGCACAAACTCCAAACCAGGACACTTTTTGGTACCGTAATGGTACCCAAGTTCCCAAGTACCACATAAAAGTACCAGATACTTTTAAGGGTTTAAAATGTCATAGAGAGACACTTGATCTTTATAATCTAATGGCTATTATTGTCCCTGTGCAACTTCTCCGGTTTTATGATGTTGGCAGTGCAGAACATTCTCAGGCTATATTCAGTTTCTGACCAAAATTTGAGGCCTGATTAAAGCTCTATTTAAGAGTCATGAGTTACTGCTGCTGCTTAGGCTATTCAATGAGATACAGAATGAATTACATTTCTGTTTGTTTTGAGGTGAAAAATAGTGGAATCTTTAAAAACACATTTAGCCTGACATTTAGACAATAGCCTGAAAGACCTACCCTTCATTTCTTTATATAAAAAAATACAATTATCCGCCACTTAAATTGTCTTCTCTTTGGCATATTGCGTAGATTAAATGAAAGAAATGGGAACAAAAGATACAGGGAGTCTAGATAATGGAGTTCCAACCACTCAGCATTCAGCACCACCAGTATACTGATCACCGCCTGATCATCTGGAATCATCACAAACAAAAAACATTCCTCTGAAACGCATCAGGATCAGACTAGACTGAAAATGAGAGTCTATGAAAGTCCTTCAGGAAGCCTGGAGAACTGTTCCTCAAGATATTAAAACATATGAGAAAGTCTAGCTCTTTGGAAGCAAATTGAGAGAAATGAGGGCTTGAGATTTCACAGTACTGTAGATCAACAATTTGGAATCCAGCCAGAGATGGTTGTGGCATCTCACAATCTCACAATCTCACAATCATTCTCACCATCGTCTTCATCATCTTCGCCTTTTGTATGAGCCTCATACAAATCCACCCCATTATCTGATGAATTGAACTCCCTTTGACATCCATTAGCATGGACACGTGACCCGCAAACAAGGCCCTCAAGGGTTTCTGGGAATTGCAGTCCACAGCTCATGAAATAACCTCCCAGTTAAGAAGCGTCTAAAAAAGGACATATAAAAGTGATACCCCCCCCGGGTGTGTATTCTTTTAATACATTCTAGTGTAATCCTGTAACGCAAACAGGCCTCTGAGCTCATTCACTGCAGCGTCTCGCAGGATCGCAATCTGCACGTCAATTAGCGTCGCCGTATACGGGGAAAAAATAATCCCCGCTCACGGAAAGAAGCGTACGCGCTGGGGGAACCAAAGGAAAGAAGTTAAAAGACAGGCACAGTGTGTGAAAGCACAAGAGGAGGAGAGGGAACGCGCGAGCGAGGGAGGGAGTCTAATATCACATCTAGGTTGGGGTAATGGAGTGGGATCCCACATGTTGGTGGAGAGCTTTTATCCACAGCGTAGTCTGACAGTGCATCTGGCGCTGGGCAGAAATCATTAGAGGCTCTGTCTAATGACAGCCACTGCGGGCACAACGGATGTGGTCGTGCCCCAGCTAACTACTGCCTGGCGCAAGGACACTCTGTGTGCCTCTGTCAAGCACACACACACTCTTTAAGGCACATACACACACCCTGCCTTCATGTGTTCATAGGCTATAATTTGTAGACACCTGCTATGAACATACATACATACATACATACATACATACATACATACATACATACATACATACATACATACATATATATATGTGTGCGTGTGTGCATGTGTGAGTGTGTGCATACACTACCAGTCAACTTTGGACACACCTTTTTGTTCAATGTTTTTTCTCTGTTTTTATTATTTTCTACATTGTAGATTAATATTGAAAACAAACAAAATGATGAAGGAACACGCTGAATTATGCAGTAAACAGTAAAAAAGAGTTAAACAAACCAGAATCTGTTCTGTAATAAGGTAATGATGGACTTTTGTTTTTTCTTAGTTAAGTGATTCCTACCATAATGTGGAGTAGAACTGTAGTGGAATAACTGTGGACCAACCCGAGCGTCACAACTGATGACCCCAAACACATTAAGAAGGCCAGAAATTCCAGTAATGTACCATTCCAGGCCGATTCCTCATGAATCTGATTGTAAAAACTGCAAAAAGTGTGCAAAGCTGCCATCAGAGCAATAGGCGATGTTTTCAATATTAATCCACAATGTAGCCATTTATAAAACAAAGGAAATACTTAAATGAGAAGGTGTGTCCAAACATTTGACGGGTAGTGTACATCCATATAAATACATTCAAACTTACTTTTAATGATTATATTCTGTTTGGTTATGCTGCCTCTACTTTCTGCCACCCATGAGACTAATAAGGGTTCTCTAATTTGAAGTCATCTTATCTTAATTATTAATTGCACAAACACACAAATTGTTACAAATAATACAAGGCTTCCATGAGGAAAGAGGTCTGGAAATAGTTCGCCAGACATGAAACCACTGTTTACTGTATTCAGGTTACTTGCAATTATGAGTGTTCTAAACTTATCAATACTGCCCACTTAAGAATACCATGGTAAACAGCTTTTAAGTAAGGTGCCTAAGATGTTTGCACAGTACTGTATGTTTGAAGCTGTGTGTATCAGTTTTACAGCGACTCCTTTAGTAAAGAGCTGTAGAATTGAACTGCCACTGCTGAAACCTTAAGCCACAATGGATTGTTTTCACAGTGAGTCCTATCTAGGATCTTCAGAAGGGTTTTTCTTGGTCCCACCCACTGGAAATCAATACACAATTGGTTGATTCTGCTGTCATGTCCTAATTATGCTGGAGGTCATTCTTAGTCAGGGGTTCCCACCCGTCTGCAGCTCATGGCGCACAAGCAAACACCAGAACAAATGTAGCCTCTCGAATTACACTCCACTTTAAAATCAAGCACTGATCAATACAATGAACTTTAAAATCAATCACTGATCAATACACTTCAAAATCAAACACTAATCAATGCACTTAACTTTAAAATCAAACACGTCTTAATACACTTAACTTTAAAATCAAACACTGACCAATACACTTAACTTTAAAATCAAACACTGACCAATACACTTAACTTTAAAATCAAACACGTATTAATACACTTAACTTCAAAATCAAACACTAATCAATACACTTAACTTTAAAATCAAACACTAATCAATACACTTAACTTTAAAATCAAACACTTAATAGACTTAATAACCAAAAAATATGCCAAAACATTCTGTTAGTAACTGTTTATCCATGATGCCTGAATACTGTATGATTAATCAGAGGAATGTTTCATGCGAACATAATTAGCTGTATCAGTTATGTTAGTCAAGCACTTTACCAGACCATTCAACCAGCTCAAATAATTGTGACAATGGTAATATGTGTGATGTTTAAATTTGGTGGAGTTAGTTGAAAGATTATGACAAAGTTTTGTGCAAAAAAACCTCAAACAAACTAAAAAACAGATGACCAGCGCCCCCTTAGGATACCTATGATGGGCTAATGGAGGGCCCGGCCCACGGGTCAAAACCTACTGATCTAACTCATTAAGCATCTGTTCAGCTCTTAACGACATCCTTAATATAACTTGGCTGGATCTGCCTAAATAACACATTTGATTGCACGTTTCAAGAATGTAACCCTTTTGTTTCTGACCAAAACTAAGAGTATTATGATAATGTTTCAATACAATTATGACGGTTACTTGTCATGGAACCCTGAGGGTTCACTCAGGGTTCATGCGCACAAGAAATACAATGGAACACAATCTTCTTTGCAAAGATTGCTTTTTTAATGCTCCAATAAACTGAAAATAAACTGAAGGTGCATCCTTATTTTTCCAGTAGTGTATCGAATTGAGACCTCACTGTATCAAACTCAAACAAATAATGAATTTTGGGAGTCATTAAATCAACACAAATGAACCTATACCTACAAAAACTACACATAATATATTGCATTCATACTTATAGTTTTACTCTTCAATATAACCAGTGTTATAAACACACACTCAAAGCACACACACACACACACATACCCAGGCAAGCAATCAATATCCTTACTTTTTCAGTATTAAAAATGTATATCGAATCAAGGCCGCACCATATAGTATGATATATTCAAATATTCTGTGCATCAGTAAAACCTTGGGTGATCACCTATATCTATGAAAAGCATATTGAATGTGTTTTACAGAATGTTATATTTATAATATGGAATTAAAATTTTTACTCTTAACTTTGATATGCCCATGTAGATGCACACACCCACACATTTATACAAACACACACACACACACACACACACACACAGGCGAGCAATCAACATTTCTAAAGAGGATGCCCTAGAGTGGTGCAGGCGTTGACAGATCTGTCAGCGCGTCGACCCAGCTGGGTGATGCTAGGTCACGTCCCAACCTAAACCTGCCGCAGAGGAGCATCCCAGCAATGTCCACTCTATAGCGAATCCACACACCATATTAAAGCACCACAAGCCCGCTGACAGTCCCTCTCCCGCCCCTAAATAACCCCAGCTCTGCTCTCGCCGGCCCGGGGGAGAACACACACATTACAAGCCTAACTCCTGACGGACGCCTACGCACTTCAGCTGTGAAATCTCGTCTCCTCACTCTTTCCCTCCTCCTGTGGTTCTCCAGGCCAGCACCAACTCGGGGCAGCAAAACAATCGGGCGGGTGCGTTTCATTTTCCACATGGATTGGAGGGTAACATCTCATTTCACACATATTGTGGGCTAACTCATCGAACTCCCAGCGTCACTCCTTCCCACAAACTGCATTAGATCCCAGCCGAGACGCGTCGCCTCCGCCAAGGTCACGCTTTCGTCCAGAAATCTAATTATATTGCAACTTTTCACAAATTCCTGCAAAGCTGAAAATCTATTACGCAGCGCAAGTGTAGATGCTATTGAATCTTCGCATTGTGAGGCCAGATTCAAGCAAGCAAGCTTCATCAAGGTTTGGATGTTTTTTAGAGACTGAGGAATGTGTGCAGACGTATTAAGAAATCCGAGGCCATCGAGATGTTAAAGAGTCTCTCTCTCTCTCTCTCTCTCTCTCTCTCTCTTTCTTTCTCTCTCTCGCTTTCTCTCTCTCTCATTCTCTCTCTCTCTCTCTCTCTGTCCTCAGGGAGTGTCGCAGTGTGAGAGACAAGCGTCTCATTAGACTGATCAGATTAACGTAACCCTGAGCTTAGCAAACACAGGTCAGCAAAATAAGAGCCCGGCGATGATAAATATGCACCTGCTGACTTGAGTCCCGCAAGTGTAGATGTGGCCCAGGTCCAGACTCTTGATGCTACGCGTCTTTACACGTTTGAGACCCACAGGACAGCAAGTAATTACTCAAACGAGCACGGGTTCATTAATCAGTACAACAAAGGACATCTTGACACCCTCCATCTGCGACTAAGCTTTTGTGAGGGACCTTCTTAACACCGTGAAGAACCTCTAAGGCCAAACCACAAGAAGGAACAAGTAGCGTAGAAGAGAAGAGAGAGGAGAACTTTCCAAACCCAACCCTCCTTAACCCTTTAGCGTGTAGCATCACACAGGTGTATTTAGGGACTGCATGTCAATATTTATATACATTTTTTTTTACATTTGACAGTCGATCAATAAGCAATTCTACCTAAACTCAGGCTGTGTCCGAACAGCTGATGCACCAACTGATGGATGGAGCATCATGAAGGACACTCAAGAGCACAATACGCACAATGGAGGAACACAGATGCCCTGCTTGATAAAACAAATCTTTACATTTTGCAGCATGCATCAAAGTAATACTGGCAAATCACATAGCCAAGCTGGTTTGTTTTGTTATTTATTGACCCTCCATATTCATTCATAAACACTATAGCGCTGTAACCAGAGCAACCACAGCTTGTACAGTTGTACAACAAACATAAACATCCTGTCGAAAGAGCCAAAGTCAAACGAGTGACACCAGTATCGAGCCGAACGCTGTCTCACTGAAGAGGAGATGCTCGGAGCAACAAATACAAAAACATTTCCCAACACAAAGTCAAGGATTTCTTCATTTTAATGTGTAAATGCTGTAAAAAAAAAACAATGCAGCAAAGGATAAAATACGGGATCATGGGTAACACTCCCCCACTCAGGCAGGTTTAAAAACTCAAGGATGCCTCAGGAGTGCTGTCATCTTAAATTTAAAAAGGTCATCTGCAGTCGCAATGATTACTGATTGGTCCATGTTCCACCCACAATAGTAGTTGTTTCTATGAGTAGGGTAGGGTAGGGTAGGGTAGCTTTTGGTATATGCAAAATGAGTTAACATTATGTAAACCACATGAATGATTAAATACAGAGGGGAAATGTTTTTAATGAAATTCTAATAAAATAAAATATAAGCTTTTTGGTGTAGATGTCAAACAGTGGGACTACAGTGCACACAATGTGAGTGAACCACTTCCAAGAAAATAAATATATTCATATGTAATCATATATACATATACATGATTTTATTTCATATAAATCCATCCAATCGAAACTCATTATATATCAAAGTGAAATGGTGAGCTATGCTATACTGTATTTATGTTTTTCATGTTCAAGTCTTTGTAAAATGTGTAAATATTTATATGACTTTGAAACTGTGGTTCATGGCTTAAAACCTTAAAGCGGTCCTAGCTATCCAAAGAAGAACAAGAAGTGCCACATCTTTAGGACCGCTTCAACACGCTTGCGGGGGAACGCTAACTTTGAAGGGGGTTTAGCTCGTCCAGCTTGCGCCAACAGTAGCTACAAAAGCTGTATTTGTGGAATGGGGCTGGACTGCTTGTAGACAGAGGCCTATAATAGCATGAAAAAAGTCAAGATGACTTTGAACTAATGCCCCTCCCCCCACAACACGCACACAAACAGCATATCCTGCCACGCTAATGTTAACCACTAGCCCAAGGCCTGTGGTTTCCCTCTTCAGCTCTTTACATTGGCTCCAAAGATCAAGCAGGAGAGAGCGCAGCAGCATTGAAAAAAGAAAGAGGGGGCTCAACAGCTTTCAGCCATAATTATTTCCCTCGTAATGTTCATCTCGAGCTAAATTGAAAAGTCCTGAATAGCATCAGGGAATTAAAATCTTTTATGTCAACCCCTCTCCTCCCTCCCTTTCTTCTCTCTGCTTGATTGCTCAATAGCTGGGCATCTGTAATTGTGGCATGTGGACTCACTTCTTTTATCCTGATTTCTATCTCTATATCTCTATGCCTCACTCCCCATCTCACTCTCTTCACCGCTACATCACCCTCTCTCTCTCTTTCTCTCTCTCTCTCTCTCTCTGGCCAGACTTTGCTCTGCCCTCCTTTTCTATTCTTAGGCTATTATCTTGAGGACAGTTTTCTGTGTAACCTCACAATTCACTTTTTCTTTATTCCAAATGTGTGTTAGAGCAACAGCTGAAGAACTGAGGACCTCTTGTCTCATTAAGGATGGGGGAAAAAAGAGAAGAATGCAGAAAGGGCCTGGCGGTGCAGTGAGACAAAGGGTCACGCTGATGAAAGAAAGGCACCGATTGTCTTGAAAGTGAAGGCCGAGGAGACGGCCGGGGGGACCTTCTGCAAAACAGGCACGTCCCTCCGTGACAAATAAGACATCTTCAAGCTCCGCAGGAACCCCAGCAATGCCTGCGCTTTCACACACAGCCGTGAAGATGCATCTGCATCGCTCTTCATGAGTTCCTCAAACTTCCGCAATACATTAATGACAGGTTCATATGTCATAAGTCTAAAGGCACAAGTGAATTTTGTTATGGCTACAAGCGTGGACAAAATTAGCTTTATCTGAGTATATTTATTATTTTCAGCAATTCAATAACATGTGAAGATGTGAAGGGCAGGTTCACATTAACCTGAGCGTGAAACTCACATGATCCAGTGTCTAATTTTCACCAATGTCTGTCCTAGATCTTATTTATATCATATATACCACCAAATAGTGTATATGACATGTATACCATTAAATAAATCACAAATTGTGTATATATTGTGTATATATCATGTATATGGTCAGAGTGCATGCATCACATGTATCATAAATACCATCAAGACACATAATACACCATATAAACATAGATCTCATTATGCCATATTCCATATTCATACAGCTTGAGGGGAACTGGTCTTTCTTCTGTACTTTTGTTAGTTTGCTGCTCATTCATTTGTTCGTCGGTCTGTTAGATAAAGATATTGCTTTAAAAGCCATTTAAAAGCTTAATAAGGGAATAATCAGTTCTATCAGAGCAGCAAGCAGCACATACGCAGCTCAGCTGCAAACTGGAACCACCACAGGAGGTTTGAAAGGTTAAACTACAAAAGAAATATTGTTAGTAACTGTATTGTGTATTCAATGTATTGTTGTTAATAAATCTTGTTAAATGCTGTTAATACGTGATTGATGAACTGGCTATGAAATGGCAATGACATCATTATTGACGATGTATTGCATTCATACATACATTTACATTCAATGTCTATAGCTATAAGTTCTTTCTTCCCCCATTTCGACGTCAAAAATGAAGATGGCAAACATCTAAAGATGATGTGCACAACAATAACAGCTCATTAAATTCAGATCCGAACAAAACAGATCCTCTTCTACATACAAAACAAACGTGGAACGGACTGACAGTTCAGAATCCTCACTTTGCACGAAAAGTCTCCTCTCGAATCTGCGTGGTGAGTGAGAAAATATTCTTATTAAATTCTAACATGTGGCGTGAACTGTAGCTTGTGAGGGAGGAAGCAAATTCAGCTGCTACTGAGCTCTGTTTCTTCCTGCTTATCAATTATCATCACTGTCGAGTTGTGTTTGTGTATATATTCATGTGTGTGTGTGAGAGTGTGTGTGTGTGTGTGTGTGTGTGTGTGTGCAGTTAGTGTACAGCTGGTTCTGCTGTGGTGTGACAGAGTGAAGTGACCGCAGCCTGACCCATGGTTGAGCCTGTGTGTGTGTGTGTGTGTGTGTTAGTGTCAGGCCATGTCATCAGACTTGCAGCTCAAAGAGATGGCTCTGTTTATTTAAAGAGCCTGGCAGCGGCCCTCGAACAAAGCCTCACACAAAACACACAAAAACTCCACCAGCTTAACACCAAGTTAGGCGCTCAGTCACAGCGCAGCCCATCAGTCATATTTATTCATCCAATTGGTCAAACGAGAATAGGCACACCACATAGTCACTTCTGCATCTGGACAATACGCATTCGCTGTCTGGGTGTGGCTTAGAAGCTGGCAATCCTATGACTATCCAAGTGCCTCCAGCTAATGTGGGGTTCATGAGCTAATAAAGTAGCCACAAGCTTATTTAGGTAGCTCAAAGTGGCTTATTAATGAGGAGCATTCCTTTTTCCACACAGTATTCTACCCTATGCTGTAGCCTCACAGTGGGCATATTACATTTATACGTATATAATATATCTAAACTGTGAAATATTTTATGATTTGTTAGTATATCGATCTATCTGTATGTCTGTCTGTCTGTCTGTCTGTCTGTCTGTCTGTCTATCTATCTATCTATCTATCACTCTCTCTCTCTATCTGCCTGCCTGTCTATCTATCTATCTATCTATCACTCTCTCTCTCTATCTGCCTGTCTGTCTGTCTGTCTGTCTGTCTATCTATCTATCTATCACTCTCTCTCTCTCTATCTGCCTGCCTGTCTATCTATCTATCTATCTATCACTCTCTCTCTCTATCTGCCTGCCTGTCTGTCTGTCTATCTATCTATCTATCACTCTCTCTCTCTATCTGCCTGCCTGTCTGTCTGTCTGTCTGTCTATCTATCTATCTATCACTCTCTCTCTCTATCTGTCTGTCTGTCTGTCTGTCTATCTATCTATCTATCTATCACTCTCTCTCTCTATCTGCCTGCCTGTCTGTCTGTCTGTCTATCTATCTATCTATCTATCACTCTCTCTCTCTATCTGCCTGTCTGTCTGTCTGTCTGTCTATCTATCTATCTATCTATCTATCACTCTCTCTCTCTATCTGTCTGTCTGTCTGTCTATCTATCTATCTATCTATCTATCTATCTATCTATCACTCTCTCTCTCTATCTGCCTGTCTGTCTGTCTGTCTGTCTGTCTGTCTGTCTATCTATCTATCTATCACTCTCTCTCTCTATCTGCCTGTCTGCCTGTCTGTCTGTCTGTCTGTCTGTCTGTCTATCTATCTATCTATCTATCTATCACTCTCTCTCTCTATCTGCCTGTCTGTCTGTCTGTATGTCTGTCTGTCTATCTCTCACTCTCTCTCTCTTTCTATCTGCCTGTCTGTCTGTCTGTCTGTCTATCTATCTATCTATCTATCTTTGATTTATTTTGTATATTTACTTCATTCAGTCGTTTTTCAGTCACATTTTATACGTTTTGCCAGTCTGTTAAACTCTGCCCTCAAACTGTAACAGTGTATTAAAATGGCTGAAATAATTTGTCCTCTTTAGAGAATGTGCACTTATTTACATTTTTGGCTTCATCTTGTGAGTGAACGACTAAGCGACTGTATCTTTAAGTGATGGCTTTAAGGCCGTAACACATCGGTGGAGTTTATACCCAGCGCACCCTGAATATGTTGTTCCCTGCCCCCGACGGCTCTTTAGTCTTCATGCTCTCGGTTGTGGCTGAGATCAGGCCAAGATATCTGGAGCGGTAGGAAACTTATTTGCGCAGCACCGGATGATTAAACTTCATCCTGTAGCCTCAAATTAGAGCTCTAAAGCAGTTAAGGCCTGTGTTTGGCCGTTCGTCAGAGTACTGAAGGCTTTTCGGTAATAAAAATTAACTGCTGATGGTCATTTCTGCACTAAAAGATTGTGTTTTCAATGTAAAGCCAGTGACCAGACTTTAATATTGTGTGATTTGAGTATTTTTGTTGCTGAGGTTGCCAAATATTAACTGGATCCATAAACAGCCAAAAGCTCACCACTGGACAAAGGGAACAACACCATCATGCAGAATGACTAGGAATCCAGTCCTGTTCCATTATCTGTGAGCTAATCAGGTGAGAGTTCTAGTGAATGATCTGTAATGCAAGACCAACATTTGCTATGATTGAATGCATTTGTGGGCGGAGGAGCTTCATAAACTAAAAAGCAGTTCAGGATAAGGGTGCAGCGGGTGGTCTGGTGGTTAAGGAGTTGACCCTGTGATCAGAAGGTCATGGGTTTGAATCCCAGAAATGCTAGTGGTACCACAGAGGTACCTTTGGTGCATTAAACTCTTTGATCTTGCGAATGTTTTAGTGACCAAATTTGAGATTTTGCACAACATGAAATCCATTGTATTATAAATGTAGTTATGTATTATTTTAATGGTTAAAAGGACACTTTAACGCATTACAACACACAAACACAAACAGACTGAATAAATATTGCATTATCTGGACAAATTATTTCAACAATAAAATGAATTAATCAACTAATTACTAAATTACCGTTAACATTAGAGCTATTCCTTAAGAATAGAATCGATTCTGCGTGAACTGATTCAAACGGGCTTGTTTTGGAATCCTAACTTTATACGTCCTGCCAGTTTCCTCCTGTTCTAAATTAAAGAACGACTTTTTTTTTTTACAGGCAGGTGTTTCATCTGCTGAATTTGTTTCGGGATGTACAGTATATCGTACAGTTTTATCTCTTTGCTCTCTTCGAAAGTGCTGCCCGTTTCTGGCGAGCCGATTTGCATATTCAAATCACTGGCTGAACTGATGGGCCTCTTGTGAGCAGCTCGTCCTATAATACTGCTCTACTGGACGTACAGGTACAGGATAAGGTTTTATTGTTTTTTTCACTGTTTTATTATTATATTAGACTGTTCTATTGTTATATTACACTGTTCTGTTAATGCGTCATCCTAAATATGGTTTTATTGTAACATTATATTGACATACTATTGTGATAATGCTGGATTGGTATGAACGAATACAATAAATCCCAGAGACAGTGGAAGCTGACAACCACCAGCCACTCAACTAGCCGACTTAATTGCAACTCCCTTGACCAGAGACTGCTGGCCTCACTTTTAACTGCCTAGTTACTATAACAGCTGACAGCATAGCACAGTGGGAACAAGACTACCGGTAATTAACCACAGTCCTTTGCAGCGCGAGGTTGTCTGGAGCAAATGGACGTTCGCGTTCAGTCATTTAGCAGACACTGTTGTCCAGTAAACAAACAGTGACTGTCCAGAAGAATGTGGGCTATAGAGATGAAGTCATTTCCACTCCAAAGATCATCAAACCACCGATACTTTTGCACATGACTTTATATTCAGCAGACAGAAAAAATATTCCTTTTTATGTAACCGAGTCTAAGAGACACTATCCAGTCTCCGTATTACTGATGCATATTCCCCCTCTGGCCAAACAAAAAATAAGTATATGAGACTTTCTTCGCTTGCCTTCCTCACCCACAAATTCATACTTGGTTGACTTGATTATCGCTCCTTAAAAGTAGAATACGGTCTATTTTTACCTCTACTACCCACTATGGATGTGCCTGTATACCACCTGTGTGACAATAACTGATGGGACAGTGTGTTACATGCTCCTAGATGTCAAAGGAGACACCGGGTGCTCTAATATTTGGCAAATATCCAATACAACTAACTGACGAAAACCTTCAGCGATCACTTCACAAACTGTTTGTATTGAAATAGCAAGAAATAGCATCCCTATTTTTAAACCATTTGATAACACCAGCTTCACATACGGGGTTGTTATTATTGGATAAATGGACAAACAGAGGTAGATGTGGGATGAAATCTCTTTACATTAGTTTCAATTAGTATATGGATCACTGTTTTCTTACAAAAGTATTGATATATGCTGTCTTTTCCCAGGCCGGCTCGCTACAAACGCTGGAATGTCTAAATGATGGAGATTCCATTCTCGGTTAATCAGGAGGAAATATAAACCCAGGAGACGTTCGGCTAGATTTCTATCCTGAACAGCACCTGGCTCTCAGAGAGAGAGAGAGACAGAGAGAGACAGAGAGAGAGAGAGAGAGAGAGACAGAGAGAGAGAGAGAGAGAGAGACAGAGAGAGAGAGAGAGAGAGAGAGAGAGA
>JBBPDB010148083.1:0-14581 GCA_037974465.1 Brachypetersius altus
CATCATAGAAATAATTGTGAAAATGTACTTAAATTGCTATTTAAATTTTACAAAAATATGAATTATTTGCTAAGTATTTAATAAATATTGTGAAATAACGGAAGCTTCAGTCTGATTTAATATATTTTAAGTATCTAAATGCCTGTAGGAAAAATTTGTTGTTGAATACTGGGTGCATCTCTTTGGATACTATGGATTGTTAAAGAGCTCAACAAAACATTACATTTTCTCGGTTTTTCAGCTGGAAAATGGTGCTGCGAAACCACAATTTAAACGATTGTAACTTGACAACCGTTTAAGATACAGCTTTGACCAAGATATCATTTTAAAGCTTTTTTTTCTCTCATCTTTTCAATTTTGAATTTTGGGTCTCTGTGACTCATTTTACCAGATGAGGTCACATATTTAAGCTTATATGCAGATTGAAATAAAATGTAAAAGTCCACATTAAAACAGCCACAAAAAGATTTATTCTTTTCCTTTTAAACACTCTTGTTGTCCAGAGGTCCCGCAGTCCAGTCAGGGCCACTATTTCCTGTGTTTGTGTTCATACCATTAAAGAGAACTGCAATACATCCTGTCAGACAGCAGGTATCTGCGATGGTCAGTGGAATTTAATATACGGACGCAGCATGTATGGATCACTGTTACATAAGATTGATCTGTTCCGATCTATGGCGCGCATGCACCAGCGATACACAACCTATATCATCTGCATGCAACATCGTTCAATGCAGTTTATGAAAGGCAAACATTTTCTTTAAAGCCGTTTATGCTTTATTTGCGCAAATCCAGTACACTTATGTCCTCTTCATGGGATGGTAAGAAGTAAACGTCTGTGCACTTTATATTAACTGCACTGCTGTGTTTACTATGCACGTAAAAAAAGGTCAGTCATTGTAACAAGCATTTGAAAGCTCTTTCATTGACGTCAGTGAAATCAAACGCCGTACCTTTGCGTACGTGTGTATCCAAGCAACAAGGAGCCAGGCATCGCACGCCATACAGCAAATTGAAAAATCCAAACCGCTCGAGAGGAAAAGCAAAGCAAAGCAAAGCAAAAGGCCGTCAGCTTTAAAAACCTTATATCCTTTTCTAACATGAAACACTGTAGTCCCAGTACAGTGCGATAACAAAAGCCCATCCTTCTTAGCCTCTATAAAAGAACAGAGATGTGGACTCTAAGCCGGGCAAAAGCTTTCATTGATTCAGTTTGAGCTTTTAAAACTCATAAGGATTAAGTAACCCGTCTGCATTTTAATCAAATTTTAACTTGTGCTTAGTCTGCGCTATTGCCGTTTCACAGGACACCTGACACTATTCCCTATTCCTACCTTCTTTTTTTTTTTATAATTAGAGCTATTTCTGGCACTCGGCCTGCAGAAGTACACCAGATTTATACATAAAGGAAAGGAAAACAATCGATACAGCTTTGGCAGTTTTACGATATTTCTCCATCATGTATTATATATCACTTCAAAGAGATCATACTACAAGCCTGTACTTTGAAAACCCCAATTAAAGACACTAATTCTAAGCTATATAGTATAATTTCTCAAGTGTATACGTTTCAAAGGACCCAAATAAAGGTCTTTAAGGTCACTGCTTTAAAATAGGGATGCACCGATTGATCGGCCAGTGATCGGAAACGGATCACTCACACGTATTGCCGATTTCAAGCCGATCTTTTTTGGGGGAGTTTATTTATTTGTTTATGTATTACATGTTATTTATTTCAATTTGCAAAGAAATTTTATGGGAAAAAAAGCTTTATATTAAAGAAAATTAGATTTTTGTTTGTATTTGCAGTAGGGTTGCTACTATCATATGTCACTATTATAAAAGCAACCAGTAAACAGGGAAAGTAAGTACCACGTTACACTAAAAAAGTTGAAACCCAGCAGCTCTAATTTTCTGTTATCTGGGGGAAAAATCGGTATCGGAAAAATTGATATCGGCCGATCACACTTACAAAAAAAATCGGTAATCAGAATCGGCCAAGAAAATTGCAATCGGTGCATCCCTACTTCAAAATGTATAGGAAAAATGTATAAACATACAATTCACTCCCCATTTATGTCTATAGCAGTTCAGTCCCACCCATAGACACTGAAGTTATAAGGGGAGTTTCTTTTTAAATGACACACAAAGTGAGGCAGCCAATCAGAACAGAGTTTATTTACATACATCAGTCTTAAAAGGTATTATTTGAAGCTGAGAAAAGTATTGTCCCTTTAGTCCATTTGGACTTGATAACAAAACTAAACACTGTGATGAATATTATCTTTTGCATTATATATAAAAAATTAAACACGCTGATGTTTTTATATCGCCCACCTCTCGCCAGTTCAGACTGGCTCCTTTTATTTTCACTGTGTCAAAAGAGAGGAGGGGTTAAACAAGAGAGCTCACTGATGAGGGAGAGGGAAACAGAAATAGTTAACGCTCTGAATATTTTATGTAAGGTGTGTTAGAGAAGAGGCCTGGTCTCAGACAACAGCATGAGAGCGGGTTCACGTGAGATAGCATTTCAGTCTTTAGCTAGCATCTCTGACGCGACAGAACGAGGGATGGGGTTCCTTTTGGATCAATTAAACAGTTGCAGATGCAAGAAATTACACACTGACAGGAAACAGACTGCCTGGGGGTGGACTTATCCAGGACAACGCCCCCCCCCCCCCCAAAAAAAAAACTAGGGAGACACTCTAAGGACATCGCTAGAACTGCCATTATACCTTGCAACCAGGACCACTAATATTTACTACATTAGCAATCAAGGCACCCACCAATTATACTGATATTGAATAATCAGGGGAAAAAAGACACAACATGGAACTCAGTCCTACTTGAAGGGCATAAAAGACAACAATATCAGATTTAAACCAAAATAATGTTTTGCTATTGGGTTAAATGAGTCCAGATTAATAGGATCAGTACCAGAACAGTACAGTACAGTACAGTAACAATACTTATAAAGCTCATTTGACAGCTCACATGAATATTGTGTCTTAAATGAAGCCTTTGACAAAGGCTAATCTCACAAAAACAGCTAACGAATGATATTGCACACCCCAAGTGTTACCATCACAACAAAAAAAAAAAAAACGAGGCTCGTGTGAGGTCTGAAAGTGGAGCCTAAGCACAAAAACGCAGGCCAGCATCTGTTCCATCCTACACACTGATAACTGGCATTAAATATAGCGCTCCTCTAACACAGCCCACACACATCCTGCCATTGATTCGGCCAAAGCCTGGACAGCGTTTACCGAGTTTGCGCGTGACTCACTGCAGCATTGTGCCCACTGTGGTCACTACTGATAACAGCTATCTGCCCCGTCCAGTGAACCGGTCCCTCAATGGTTACAGATGAGGTTACAACTGAATGGGTTCTCAAAGGCAGATGCAGTGAGTGAAATCAGGGACAGGTCCCAACCAGTCTTTCGCTAATTTCTCCAGGCCAAAGCTGCTTCAAGACCAAAACACAAGAATGTGCGTAGGAACAGGCCTTTAGAGAGTAGAGAAACGATTAGGCCAAGAATGCCAGCAGAGGAGGGAGTATGTTTTTCAGGACTAGGCCTCATTTTCAACTAGCTGCGTTCAAACAGGATTAGCACTAAGAATTCCATGTCAAACTCCGAGCAGAATGTCAGCCATCTGAACAAATGCTGCTTGCAGATGAAAGGCGAATGGTAGGAAAAGTTCTTAAGCGTTAATTACCTGAGCCAGGGGCATAAGAGACATTCAAAACGTGTGCGTTTGTGGGGGTGGGGGTGGGTCCTCCCCCTGCATTCTGGTGTATTTTTAACATGTTGTTGAACACCTAATTTTACCTACAAAAGTGACTTAATTCAATGACTATTTTAGAGACAGATTCAAAAACTCATTCAACTAGTCCATATAAACCAACTGCTCTGCCTAAGATTATGAAATTAATTTGACACATTTATCACCAACAATGACTTTTTTTACTTTTTTTGCATTTTACTTTTTATTTTGTGTATTCTTTTTTAATTTAGTTTTAGATGGACATAGAAACTTCTTTGTAAAGAAGCTTCTATGTCCATTGTGTCTGGGAAGGGAGAAAATATTGCAAACAATTGTTCATCAACCAAGAATGCCCTTGGCTTAAGTAGCCTAAATAAGGCTAAGTTTACTACTAATATGTCATTGTTCAGTCGAACATTCAGGGGATTCAGCGGTTACAGTAAATGAACGAAGGAATAATGTAATTTTTCCATTTCTGCTTCTATAATAAAGACTTCATATTTCCTGTGGACATGGTTTCTTGAGCTTTTGAGGAGAACGGGTTGCCATCTGAAGAAGCATGCTAACAATGTAGCTTTCTGAAGGCCATGCTGCTGCTGGAGAATGTAGCTATGTGCTAGCTCCCTCCATCCCAGCCTATAACGTAGAATTACAGTCCTCTGACTGGAAGGTGAGTCACTGAGCACTCTCCAGCTGTGCTCTCCATCTGTCTGAAACTACCATGTCTCGGCAGAGAGAGAGAGAGAGAGAGAGAGAGAGAAAGGCAGAGAGAGAGAGTCTAAAGGCTACAAGCCCTGATTGATCCCACTTCGTCATCCTTGTAATGGTTCCCTCTTAGCATTCTTTACCATTTAGTGCTGCCTCTGTCGTACCCCGAGCCATTTAGCATGCTAGCTCTCAGTTATTCAGGGGCTTGCGCTCTCTTGAGGAATGTCAAACCCGATGCTTTGCTTGCGCGCATGAAATATTGAAGTGCTCCAAGCTAGCATCCATTACCGTAAAGTGTGCACTTCCTTGTAAAGGTCCCTTATTGGACTGCACAGTAAACAAGAGGCTAGACCCAGACTGGAGGCGAAGGAACGCAAGTCGATAGTGAACTCGGCAAGGTCTGAAAGAACTTACAGAACAAAATCCTTGACGTAAAAGGCACCTGAGGAGTCGGTGCTGTTTTAAATCTGCACATACGTGAGCTCAAACTGAAGGAAAAGAAAACACGACAGCAGATCCTCCATACAAAAGAGGTTAATGAGTGCATTTGCGTAAAACCGGGCCCACGAAGGTCCCTCCGATCATTGCAAAGGGGGGCGTCGGTGGAATGTACACGAGTGGGTGACACATGACCTTTGCGCATGACTACTCTGAAGGGTTAGCTCAGGGTCATAGTGTGCTAAATAACATGCTTCTACCCAACAAATAGTCTAATTACCGTCTGCAGTCTGACTCATGAGGCTGCGTAGCTAACATGCAGGACGAGCACAATTCAGCCTCTCTTCTGTACACAGATGCCCTTCTCTCTGTAAATAAGCCCATTATTTGGTGCATTCTAAACGCTTAAGAGGGTCAGGTGATTAGTGAGATGCCTGAAATGGTATTTACAACAGCATAATGGAATGTGACTACCAAGAAAGTGAATTTGTGGTCATTTAACATGAAATGTGTTCCGCTTCCACTACAGGTGATATTAGTCATCTCTATGTTTACTCGTTTTTTCCCTTCCTAAGGTCAATTTTGTCTATTGTTCGCGTGCAGTTTTACTAATCATTTCCATTTTGACTTCTCTCAAAGCCTCACCGCGGTTATTTTTTTAAAGCTATCTTGTGACAGACTTGAACTAAACACTTGTGAATTTGGTTTCTATGTCGTGGACTTTGTTTCTTTCAGGCAAACATCACCTGACTGCAGCGTCCTTCTTTGGATCTGTTTCTACAGTATTAGGCCCAAAAGCTCCATCCAGTGTGGAAATGCAGCTCTTTAGAGCGTGTAGCTTTACATGACGGCGTCCTAAACAAAACAGTTTGCCACCACAAGCAAATCAGATTTGTTTTGGCCAGCAGTGGCACCAGTGGTTGTGAGAGCAGCTGTAGCAGGGCAGGGTTAACAGAGGGCATGTTGGAGGAGAGAGAGAGAAAGAGAGAGAGAGAGAGAGGGGAGAAAGAAAAAGAGAGAGAGAGATAAAACTAATCACTTAAACCCACCCTGTTGCGCAAACGCACAGAACCCAATCCGGACCAACATGTGACGGGCCTTGGGGCTTTGAGCAGCGAGCACGTTTTGAAAATGTGATCTAGTGGCATGGGAATATAGCGCACACTCAACACGCACGCACCATCCATTGCCGTGGTGGGCACCGCTGCTACTAAGCTGCAGTCAGCCCCCCCCCCCGTGCTGCACAGACTGAAGCAGCAAAGTCATTCCACCAGTCGGGCAGCATAACTCAACTCTTTCAGACTCTTCTGGGGTCCCATGATGTGGTGATGGGTTTTATTGTACAATGCTCTGTGAATCTCAATGGAAATCATCGTTTTTTAATTTGAATAATTCAAGTAACTGTGTACAATTACCCAAAAAAAGTCATGGTAGGAATAAACAGTGCAGTGTTACAGTCTCCAGAGTTTGCAGCAGGACGACTCAAGTTTACAGTCGGAACGCCACGATTAAAATCAACCGAGATCGGAATCAACACCAATACCATGTACTTTATCTGACTGAAGATTTTATGACATCAATTATGTTTGAACACTGCTGCTACATCTGCTACATCTATTGTCAATTATGCAAGACTATCCAGTCATATCTTGCTCTGCAGTGTTTTATTTGTTTATGTGTTACTTAAATACATCACACTTTTCAATACAATGCCTGTTAAAATGCCTGTTTTCATACTGAAGAGCAATAAAGTTACTTTCTGCAAACTTGGCTAATGGTAAGTACTGGAAATGTGCATTTTCTGTCTTCATTTAGTTCGAACAGTTTGAGCTTCAGGGTAAAAATAAGGCCGTGTACTGATAAAGGTAGGACCACCTCATCCCTTGTTAAGACACATATGGCTGGTAGACTTGATGTAAACAGTAGCATCTGATCCCGAATCGAAAACAGATTTGAAACATAATGATGCGGAATAATGGCAATGTGTTCATTTCCCCAGCAGGTGTAAATGTGCGACTTCCTCCAATAACCTTCAGTTTTCTGTATCAAAATGTCTCTATTAAGATTACTTCACTATATTCAAAAGTTACAGAAAGGCTTGAACTCCAACTTTTTTATCGTATCTAGAGATAACCTTCTTGCCTTCTCTGTGATTATCCATGAGTCACTACATACAGGCCGAATAACAATAGTGCGGTAATGTCTGAGCTCTAGCCGTTTCTGAGTCACGCTCCCTGGAGGCCTGTGTGCCCCTGACCTGCTTCCACAGGTTTTCATCATTAACCTCAGATTATACAGCCTATTTGGCTTCTTTAGCCAGCCACTCTAATTACCCCAGATACCTAATGAGTCAGATACAGCACGACTCAGGTCCTCAAGAAGGAAATAAAATCCTCTTATCTGTTAGTATTAATGCCACTGTTATCATTATATATCATTGGTATTATTATTTTTCAAAGATAATAAAAATCATCAGCATCATCCAGTATTATGATTATTATTATTATTATTATGATTATTATTATTGGCACTATAGCTGTTGTTGTTGTTGTTAGTTGTTATTATCATTATTAGGAGAAAATATCCCAGAAAAAGGCTTTCATGTGATGTTGGGACTGAATGAAATTAGGGTGAAAGGAACACTGTGATGTGATGTGATGTGTGTGTGTGTGTGTGTGTGTGTGGCGCTCCACTGTTCTGTCTGAAATCCAGTCCACCACCTGTGTCCCCGTGCCCTCGTCTGTCAGTGGGGTTTTAAAGCAACACCTGGCTGCTTTCGATACAATCACAATATTCCATTCACAAGACCTTCCATTACTACACACACTTTAACCCCCAGTACCGCCAACACAAGCAGCATCTAAAGCTCAGCAAGGACATCAGGCGCTCACTGGAAGCCTGTCAGACTACGACAGCACCACTCTCACACATTCCTGCCCAAACATCAACCATTTACAGCTGCAGAATCTTCAAACAAGTTTGGAAATGGGTAAAGTAAGAATCATGCATGCATGTGTGTGTGTGTGTGTGTGTGTGTGTGTGTGTGTGTGTGTGTGTGTGTGTGTGAACAGAACTTTAAAGAAACATTCATCAACCATGGAACAGCCAGAATAAAGCTGTAAGTCTGTCCACGCAGCTTTTAAACGGAATCAAATTCTGCCAGGAGGTTTGATATACGTAAGACTATCATAACTATTGTGTAATATATTAATATCATTGCTGCCAGGTGGTTTATATGATGCATAAAATGCAAAAGCACCTAAATATATTATTTAAAATGAAATATTTACACCCATTATATAAAATATTAATTAATAAAAAAAAAAGCTTATTAGCAGTACCCACTGGTGTGTGTGTGTGTGTGTGTGTGTGTGTGTGTGTGTGTGTGTGGGATTTGGATCAGTATGCAAAAGGCCAGCTCTCTCTGCAAGGCCTGAGTTGGTGATTAGTAAGAGGTCACGCAGCAAACTGAAATCAACAGCCTGCTATTCGCCGCGAGCGCGCTCCCGCATTTCCGCTAATTAAAAAGCAGAGGAGACACGCCAGCCATCAACAGCAGCTCCGTCCTGACCTCCTGCGGTGACCCCATGCAGCCATTTGTTTATAATGGAAGGATGTAATGATGCTTGGTATTGTAGTCACAAATAGGGCCGTCGCGATTAATCGATTAAACTCGATATAAAAAAAGGTTATCAGCAACTGCAGCCTCAAAAACGACAAAAACGTAAAAACTATTTATCATTCACAAAAGAAGACTCTGAACAGTAACTTCATCAAGGGCAGTGTCGACTCAAAGCTTGGAATCTACACATTTACAAAGTTTTATCACCAATAAAATCTATTTTAATGTATAATCCTTCAGTTGAGCCAAATGACATACTTAGCTATTTCTGCACATTATAATACATAATTACTGGTTATTCAGCAAATAAACATCCTGAAAAAGTGCTAGTTATGGACATTACTTTTTTTAAAATTTTTTTTTATTAACAAAGCATGTAAGCGGATGAAGCGTGTTCACTTCTGCTCTCGGTCACAGTCGGTCATCCACTGTATTTGGGCTACTGTCACTGTTGGGAAAATTTTAAGCAGCTGACCGACGGCAGGCTATATATAAAGGACTCGGTCATTTGCATGTTGGACTAGCTCTTCATGCTTTCGAGTCACATTTCAACTACTGCCTTTCACCTGAAAGCCATCCATCCAGCATCAATATTACACATTCAGCATTTCACATCATTTATAGGCCCATATATTGTCTGCCTCTCCATCTGTGTCCAAAATTAATGCACACAGAGAAGTGACTAAGAGCTTAGGGAACATGCCTGGATCAATCAGAGTGAGTGCGTACGTGCCTATGTGTGTGTGTGTGTGTGTGTGTGTGTGTGTGTGTGTGTAAGAGAGAGAAAGAGAAAGAGTGGGTGAGAGAGACAGAGAAAGAGAGAGAGAGACAGAGAGAGAGAGACACAGGGAGAGAGACAGAGAGAGAGATAGATAGAGAGGGATAGAGAGAGATAGAGAAAGAGATAAAGACTTACAGATCTTCACTAGTCGCAATCCCAAGTGAACAAAACACAAGAGAAACTCAAACAAACGCAGTGGGTCCCAACCTGGGATCCTCCCCCCTGGAGATCGCAGGGGGTGCGCACAATTTTGTCTACACTGAGGTTACCTACAACTGCTGTTTATTTTTGCAAATAAAAGATTGTAATTAATCACTCTTTTTGTGCGTCTATGACCTGCAGGACACAAGCAAGGGGGGCTTCAAGGAAAAACGGTTGGGAACCACTGCCATAGAGGACTGTTTGTTAAGGAGCTGATATGGGAGCTGTCTTCTTTCTTTGAATCAGGTGTAATAGATAAATAAATGAATAAAATAAACAAAACGTCTGTATTGCTAATATACCCTCGAACCTACTGTCCTCTGAGGGTCCCTCATCTGCCAGTCATTGATCACAGTGAGGCACCTGTCGGCGCACAGTGGGCGACTCAGTTTGACCAGTCAGATCAGATTTCATGTGTTTCTTATGCTTCGTTCCGGGTTGCCAGTTGCAGACGTCAGAACATGTCGGCACGCCATCACATGCTACAGCTCAAACGTGGAGAGCTGAGGCTTTTCATAGACATCAAGAGATTGTTTTCTGTGCACGCTGTAGTTTTACAGTGACTTTCAGTAAGATTTGAAAGCCTCTCTCTGAATATTAATGGTCGAGCCTGTAAGCCCTATAGCTAACAGGATCTGCTGACCACGTCGTCCTACCCCAACATGTTGTGATCATGTTTTGTTTTAGCTAAAAAATTCTGTTACTTCCAATGAAGGGCAAAATGCTTCAGTAGACATGTCATACTTTCGGACAATGTCATACTTCCAACTCTGTGGACACAGTTTTGGGGAAGAACCTTTTCTACTCCAGCAGGACTGTGTCCCAGTGCACAAAGCAAGGTCCATAAAAATGGCTGGAGGAGTTCAGTGTGGAAGAACTTGACTGGTCCACACAGAGTCCTGACCTCAATCCCATCCAGCACCTTTGGGATGAACTGGAACGGCGATTGTGAGCCAGACCTTCTCCTCCAACATTAGTGTCTGACCTCATTAATTCTCTACACAAATTCCCACAGAAACTCCAAAAGCTTGTGGACCAACTCCATATTAAAGTTTATGTATTTGAACACAATGTCATTAAAGTCCCTGTTGGTGTAATGGTCAGATGTCCCAGTACTTTTGTCAATATAGTGTAGATTTAATTTAAATCTTTAGAACTGTTTTTTGATGGTTTTGATTTTGAGGCCTATGACACTCGTGTAAATCTCACTCATTGTCGGTTGGGCCGTTTCTTTCTGCCTCTCTCATATCTTGTATTACTAGCTGGGCCACTTCTTTGCCTTATCGTATCATAACACTTGGCCATCTCACTTACAAACGAAAACATTAGCCTGTGTTTCATAGTAGAACAGCAGTTATCTGGGTGATCACAGCTTAATCACTCAACTAATACTTATTGCACATATTAACGACACCGTAATCAACATGCAGGTTGTAAATCTTCCTTGTTTATTCTTCCCCGATAAGAATTCTCAGCCGTGGGTAAGACCTGGTGCCCTTTGTGCAGGAAAGTCACGTCTGGAAACGTCTGGCACGAGCAGGCCTTGCTTTTTGAGTTCAATTTGACTTTAATCAGTCAAATAGCTCTGGTTAATCCTCCATGCTGCGTATACGCTCCGATTACATAACCGTCCAGCTCGTCCACCTGCCCGCCAGGACCATCGACCTCTGGCTGAACGTTATAAATGTTCTCCAACATGGAATATAGAACCCTACGCAACGTTCTCAGGTATCCACATCCCGAGGAAGCAGGTCTTCAAATACGAAAGTACTCAATAAATAATGAGTATGTTATGTGAGGCTCAGATTTCGCAGCTTCATCGTTCATGTACACAGAGACGTATGGTGTTAGTGTTACATAACACATAGAACGTAAGCTTCATCAAACAGGTTCCCAGATGGTGTTGACAAGATTGTGAACTCGGGCATTGTATTCTGGCATGTTCAGAAGACTAACGGCGTTCGCAAGTTCATTAACCAAGTCAGAACACGCAGCTCCAATATTCCATGGTTATTATTGTATAGGCGTCTCAGTCTAATTCACCAGAGCAGGTCAAAAGGACTTATGCAGGAATAAACTAAATACGTAATATTGCTGTTTATAATGATTGGGAGAATTTTTTGTTTAGCAGCTCTTAACGTTCTGCCGTAATTTTCCACTTGTGGGACTACTACAGGTCTTTCTGATCTTAGAACCTTTATTTGGAGCATAAAAATGCATCCGTTTATTGTGACGAAGCTATCTGTTAGGTAGGGACTCATCAATCAAGAATTTTAGCATTTCCAGACAGTTTTAATATTATTCAATATCGCCGCTTTCTATAGGCAAATTTGAACTGTTTTTAAACATAAAACGAACAAATGCTGTGTTTAAAAAATGGGACTGATCTCATAGTGCACTCAGAATCCTTTTAAGGTCAGAGATTTATACTATTTTAGCACTGAGGGCTGATTACTGCACATCTTGAAACGGAGGCTTGTGTGTAATGTGGACTGTTTTTGCAAAATGCAGTGAGTTAACAGCAGAAAGTGATCGACTATGCATTTGCAAGACTGCTGCAAGTATAACTAACATTACATTTTAAAAAGCCATTTTTAACCCTTAAAATGATGCCTGTGCTTACAAATGAGGACGAAAGTCTTTGGTGAGGGCTGTAGCCACTGAACATGCTTTTTTATAGTTTGGCTTTTTTTGACTAGTAGTACCAGGTATACTAGTCAACAGTAGAGGGTAAGTGACAGCCTTCTCTGTGCATATCGACAGCCGATTGACAGCTGCGACGCTACTGTTGCTTAGCAACAGTGAGATCCGCAGCCAAAAGTAGTGATCCAGTAACACAGTGTGATCCCAAAGACAAAAAAAAAAATGCAGTGTAACCAAGCCCCATCCCCCGCTCACTTTCTGAACTACTGCACACTCATTAACACATTGGTTTTTCAGGCTAATTACAAATTCAGTTCAGCCTACATCAGCTCAGACCAGTCCAATAGATCAGTATATTTAGGACAGCATGGCATGTTTAAGCATTACTGTTT
This sequence comes from Brachypetersius altus, assembly GCA_037974465.1. NCBI lineage: Eukaryota > Metazoa > Chordata > Actinopteri > Characiformes > Alestidae > Brachypetersius > Brachypetersius altus. Next base: position 12,551 of record JBBPDB010148083.1, read on the forward strand.
TACAATGAACGTGATAAAGAATGACAATGGCAGAAACACTCCCCAACACGTTATTTTAACTGTAGATATTCATATGGCTTTTAACTTACGTTCAATTAAAAACAGCATTTAACTAAACCCAACACTCAATCTAACCCAAACTCTGACCGGAAATCAGAAAAGTCTACTGATCCCAGAGGAAATCTGAAACTAAAATCTAAATCTACTCATTAAGACTGCTAAAAATCAACAGTTTCTGAAGAAACTGTGGAGATAAACTACATGAGAACATCAAAGGGTGACCACACATCCTAAAAAAAAACACAGATTCCTGGACGGTTCTTGGCTTGGACTCATGGTTTGGAATGGCTTCCGCCATAAGGAAGCTCTTTAACCCTTAGAACTTAGAATACAGCATTAGTAAAATCTGATTTCAGTGAATATAAACAATGTAAAAAGTTCTAAAAGCTGTGTTTGTTTATCTACACGCTCGCCGTTTGCTGCTCTTTCAGCCGCTCTCCGGACCCCCTCAATCTGCGGGTTTTCTCCACCCACTTGTAGGCGGAGACTATCCTGAAACTTCTCTCGGGTTCCAAGATCTTGTGCTTTTTAGTTTGTTTCTAAGACCTATAATAAAAGAAATGAAGGCAATTTTGTTCTTTAAGGTCATTTGCACATGACGCCACTTTTAAAACCCTAGTAGTAGTTTTTATAATTGCATGTTTGGTTCTACGTGACACAGGAACACCAACCAAAGCTCAGCACAGGGTAACTTCCAAATTAAAGAGTGTATTTTTTATCTAAGACAATTTACCTTTCGTTGCGCTTCCGGTATGGATCTATGCTGCTTGCAGGTTAGGCTTCAAATAAGGTTCTCTAATTTCTCAAAGTTTCTCTGAAGAACCATCCCATGAAGGGTTCTTCTATGGCACTGCTCTAAAAGACCCTTTTAAACTTCTTGTAGGAACACAATTATTTACACTTCTGAGGTTTAAAGTGGCTTGCTGTTGGTAAACAACACCTCATGATGAACTAAACTCCAAAGCCCCTGCAAGCCGTGTAATCTGCATTATGTTAAGGCATTTGCACAGTTGTTAGGTATGTTTTCTGTCCCACTGGCCCTAGCTGGCTTTGCTCTAATGTGATTTAACTGTTATACAACGGTTGATCCAACCATGCCACTTTACTCCAAGCTCCTCACTGGCTTTCCATGAGGAATGTACAGTAAAAGAAAAAGGCAGCTCGGCTTTTCCACCACCCCAGTCCACAATAAAGCCATCAAACAGAGCATTACTCCCCTGTTTATCCAATCATGCAGCCATCTCCAAACCATCTGTCTCACAGAGAGCGATACAGTGTTAATGGTTTATTTCAGGCTATAGCCGCAGCAGAGCCTTCCCCCCCGGGGCTTCACATCAGTTCTACGTCAGCGTCTGTAAATCAATGTGAATTCAGTGCACTTTTTTTGTGGTCTGGCCAACCCCAAGTGGTCTAGCAGGCATTTTATCAACAGATCACTTTCATTTCTGAAAAACAAATGTCCTGATTTTTAATAACGTATTTCTGAGATTCATGTATTAACCTTCGCAAAAGGACAAATTTTATGTTATGCTTCATGTATCCTTTATTATTTATTTATGCAGCTTAAACAGTGACTTCTAGGACGTCTTTCCAAATCTAATAGAAAGCATTTTTAACACAAATGGCATTTTAATCAAGCAAAATAGTGATTTGAAATTTCGAGATGCTACAATGCTAAAATGCTAATTCCTGCTGCCTCGGGAAATATTTGTTTTAAAAATTGGAGACAAGACTCCACCCAACCACTGTGTGTCTTAATGTCACCAAAACGCAACTAAATTCGACTTTGGGCGAGTTTAAACCGGTACACTGAATGAACCAGCCTACCACACAAAATCACTTGTGATGTCAACCACAAATATTTATACATTTAACAGTTTAAATGGTGGTGGTGGAGGTCATGGGTTCGAATCCTACCTTCAGCACCACCACTGGGTTCCTGAGCAAGACCCTTAACCCCAAGTTGCTCCA
>JBBPDB010148102.1:0-14579 GCA_037974465.1 Brachypetersius altus
ACTGTTTGTTGTACTTGCTTTTCCTGTATATTTGTCGTTCTGTCCATCTCTGTTCCTACCTTACCCATTGTAAAGCGCCCTTGAGCTCGGGAAAGGCGCTATATAAATAAAAATTATTATTATATTATTATTATTAAGTGGCATAAACAGGTGTTTACGGCCCCTGTATCACAGGGGGCCAGATACCAAGTGGTTTTTGCAATCAAGATGTTGACAAAAATCTCATAAAGTCATCGCTTCTTAAAAAGTATTCTGACATTTAGGGTGTACTCACACTAGGCACGGTTGCCCTGAACCCGGCCCGAGTACGATTGTCCCCCTGCCCACTCCCTCTCTGACCCGCACTCACATTAGATTTCTGCATTCGTGCCGGAGCACGTCATTATGGTGCTATGGTTTCATGATAAACAGGAAGAGCGGCGCTCTCGCTGAACGCAGTGCAGTCCATCGCTCTGGTTACTTTTTTGATAGTAATTTTGAGTCGTTTGGTCCGCGGTGGTCCACAGCCCTCTCACAGGCTGTTGCTAAACAGGTCTATTGCTTTTGTGGCACAAAAAATGGTTTTGGAGCGTCGCAAAAACATGGCGTCACACGTCCTGATCCGTGCTCCAGCGCGGTTTGCGCTCACACTACATGCGAATCGCGCCCGAGTCCAACTGAACCGTGCTCTGGCCCACCTCTTCCACCGGGCCAGGGACGGCTAAACGAACCGCGCCCCGGCACTCGGAGCACTCACACTAGTCAAACCAACCGCGCTTTGGTGGTCAAACGCACTCGGGCACGGTTCAAACTACCTAGTGTGAGTACACCCTTACTGTAATTATATAATTTAATTGTTATTTTGTTTCTTTTATTTTATATAAATGATTTGGTAAGGTTTAATCTTTTTGGTAAAGTTGAGGTTTTTTTAAAGATAGGACATAGGGGCTGTCAAATAATCGGCCTTAGTGACAGTGTATGGTAGGTATCATGCAGATAAATGTACAGTTTCCACAAACAGCAAAGCAAGGATGCCCAGTCAGTCTAGCAGTCATTACCAATTAGCTCACGATGGCCTTTCAAGCCAAGCCAGCTGGGCTCTTTCAAAGACCAGGCATCTGTCTTTATCGTCCCATCGCTTAGCTTTGGTAGGTTGGTCCTGGAAAATGGTTTACACCCGCTTGGCCTTTCTCCCAATCAGTTCAGTTTAATACTTTATTACATTTATTAATTACAGATTACAACACAAATAAAACATATTAGACATGGCACAATACCACTTTTTATGTCCGATACAATACCGATATTGTAAATTTGGATATCTGCCGATACGATGCAAATCCGATACTCTGAGACTTTTTTTTAAAACAAAAATGCTTTCAAACGGGTACGTTTTGTATACCTTCACACAAATACAAAAATCATAACTGTGATATAATAAGGGAGAAACATTGCACAGAGAACATGGTTTAGTAAGATGTCCCCTTTGGGGTGCAGCTTAACAAATTCAGAGATGTCATTTTTTCATCATTTAGTGCAATTTTCACCCTAAATGTGTTAAAAAAAACTAAATGTTGTGCTCTAAATCTAAATGTTGCACTTTTACAAACGAGACTCTAAATGTGGGATTTTAACCCTCATATGGTCTTGTTTTTTTTTGGGGGGGGAGGCGTGCACAGGGACTAGTCACTGTGAATGTTTTCTGATTTATGTTACTCACAGAAAATGAGCCAAGGCCAACTTGAAAAAAAAAATTATTTGTATAATTTTTCTTAAGCTAAAAACTGAAAGACCTTACTAGGGTTAATGTAACACTTACTTACTTAGATTCGTTTATTGTCCATGACCCGTGTTTACAATTGGCTGTTACTTAGCAGGGGGCTGGACTGCGTGCTGTGATATGCTCTCCCCAATATGGAGGATTTGCCTTAAATGATCTAAGAAATGATCCAAATGATCTGAATCTCACACTCTAAATGTGTTAGATAGGGCTTGACGAGACCTTTCCAATGACCCCTTGTTCGCCATAATTCTGCCCGAGAAACTGGGTGTTACACCGTTCACCTTGGACAAAAGTAATGAGACACCCGGGGGAGGTGAACTATATAACGCCGGCTCGCCAGCAAACAAGGGGTCTTTGGAAAGGTCTCATCGAGCCCTATTTAACTGTGAAGTTTCACAGAGATTGATGGTTGCCCCACTTAGAATATAAACTGGAAACTAGAACATGAACTAATCAGTTTTGGATTTGGGTCTGAAGTAACTCCAAACTGCTGACATGTTGGCAAGTCTCACATACAATGGAAACTCTTGTCACGTGATGCATGTTATGTGTGCTGTAATTATTTTCTTATTTTTTACAGATTGGATTAGGTTTTTTATTCCTTCCTGCTTTCCCATCCCCTAATTTAGGTCAGGATCGGACCGATACGGATACAGAATATTGTATCGGCGCATCTCTAAAAAAATTGTAGTTTACCTGAATAGCTGTGACCTTAATTAAGTTTCACTGAGTCCTTATACGAGTGCCCAGCCTTCCTACCGCAGCAGTGTCTGGATATTTGTTTTGCTAAAGGGAAAGTATGGAATAATGATAATGAAAAATGACATGTATGAGTGCACCTGTGAGGTTGGTATAACATGAAATACATCAAAGACTGCATTTTTAAGGACATTTTTAAGGACCAGTTTCATAAGCAAGTAAAATGCAAGAAATTAGCACTAGAGCATACAGGATAAAAAGCCACTAGCACGGCATGACTCTACAAGAAACGCTCTCATCTTCGACCCTTGTGACCTCCGACTGTGAAGCCAAATTTCTCCCGAGGGTGCGTATCTATGTCTTATATGATGAGTAAACCCGCTCCATCTTTCTCCATAGTCAGGGTTTCACAATATATCATGACACTGTGATGAAACAGCCATGAAGTGTTTCCAACAGATTTGAAATATACGTTGCAGCTGAGATGTAAGCAGAGGTTAGTGTGTGTGTAATATGTTCTTACAAATACGCCCATATTGTTATTCAAATACGGCTCTGTTTATCAGCGACAGCGTTTACCTTGGTTTTCTAAAGAATAAATCCAACACTTGGTCAAAAGGTAAATGCTAGCTCATTTATCAAAATTTGCAGACAAGCTACTAAGGGATGCTCTTTCAGAGTGTTTCTCGGGTCAGTGTTAGCCTTGAAAACAAATAACTGGCTTTAGCTTACCTGGAATTAGCAGACAAGGCTTCACTATATAGCTGAGCTCCTATCATCTTTATTTTAAATGTTCTTGATCCTTTGGCTCTGATAGGCTGTGCTGCAGAGTCTATTTAGAAGTGTGAAACATGCAACCGTTTTATGCACTCTTGTGGAGAAAACAATGGATCTAAGGGATGGATGATTGTTAGGACAACCATTATTGGGTTGGTTCTGTGATTTTTATAATTCCCCTACATCTACTCCATAATCACAAAACCATAATCACAAAAAAACATGAATACTGGCTTTTGTTAGAATGACAACTGGAACTGTCAAAATGCTACAGCTCCCAATTACACAGCCATTTCTTTTGCATGCTTTTGCAGTAAGGTTTAATATCCCCCGAGGACTACAGAGGGCACAAAAAATATAATTCTGAAGTAGTACTGAGATTACTGTTCAACTAAACTAATAGCTCTCATCTGTAGTACTTTGTTATGCGTCCATTTGTCCTGATGACAGTACCAGTCCTGTTGGGAAAGATTATTCCAGTCTCTTGAGAGATATCCTCACCATCATTTTAACCATTTTTAACCAGTTGTGACCATTTGCGTATGTATGTGAACGTGTATGTTTTGGTGGGGAAGAATTTTATTTCTTGCCTTAGCATGATAGCTGACACCGCAGCATATATGTACAGTTAAGTGTCTTGAAGGTGTTTTTGAATTGCCTGACAGTCCTGAGAACCTGCCAGTGTCCCTGCCAGATCATCTCTTCCAAGTGAGACTAGACATGATATGTGATGTCTGCCAGGGAATTGGACAGTCTTTCCAGCAGCAGCCTGTTGCTATGTGCTGCAGCTGCTCCCAAAACGTAGCCTTAAGAGGGTCTTCACCTTTAGTTCAAATAGCACATGTTCTAGGCTTATCTCAGCTGGAGAGCTTGAAGAGATCTATCTCAAACTAGGAAAACTGTTCACAAAATGTAATTCTCTCAACAATTTACTTGGAAAAGAAAAAAGAAACTGTCTGGTTCTGCTAAAAAAAAAAGAGCTTCAGCTGCTTCATGGACAGAACCAGAGAGTCACGTTCTTTTTATCTTAGTGAAAACTGTCAATGAATGAAGTGTGAAATGTATTTTATAATGGCAGTGATGGTGAGATAAGCTGCCAGAACTCCTGAACACATTAAGCTTGTAACAAATGTGTTTCCTAAACCATTCCATGATGTATGAGTTCATTTCATACAGTGCCAAGCATTTTCTTAGATCTTCCTAATGACCCTCTACACCCTGTGGTATAAGCTCGGGGTCAGGTTGGACAACTTGCCCTTGTGTAAGTCTCCCCTCAGTTGATTGACTAACTGTCTGTTGGGTTAGGAAGGTGAAAGACATGGAATTAGGAGACAGACCTCTACAAGAACACAGTAAATCTCCAGTCACTGAGCATCCCAGTGGGCTCTGTGCCCTGAATGTCAAACCTTCGGGCATAAATGAAGCTGAGTATCAGCACAGAGGATGTCGACTTTGTCGATTTTCCTTTCAAGATGAGCTTTGTGTTCACCTGCAGCCTCTCTCGAAGGCTATCAAACATAGCATGTTATAATTAGCATTAGCAATTAGCATTAAATGGAGACAAATCTGAGATTTGTTCCAATGTTTCCTTTCATGTGCTAGACTCTAGCCTGTTTTTAGTGCTGTTTAATGCTGCATGATATAACTGACACTTAATCCCTAAAGTCTTGAACATTTTTTCTGCCTAATAACTATGTTTTCTGCCTAATTTTGTTGCCTCCAGCTCAGCCCACTACCTAGGACTCCTAGTATCACGATACCACCAACATCAGTATGGTGAAGGATAGCATGTGCTTCCTCTGAGTCATGTAAAGCCAGTCGCCACATCTTTACGCTTCACACACAGACTCTGGAGCTAATCAACAACTTGCCAGTTGGGCATAGTTTATTTTCACAACAGTATCAGTGAAACACACAATACATAAATCCCTATTATCTATGGCAACAGAGAGCTGTTTTTTCCTGTTAGAGAAGCAGCGCTCAGTTGGTTAGGGGTCACCGGAGACCTGTGTGGAAATAAAAGTAACAATGTTAAGGGTCATTTTGCAAATATGTTTTCCAGTAAACATTTCCTTGGAACAGATTTTGTTAAAACAAAACAAAACAATGAGCACCATAATGCTGACACATGTCCTTAAATCCTAGATGGTTCACAGTGTTGGGTAGAAAAGCTAATGACCAGGATGGCCAGAACGTCTTTTACATGCTTCAGATGTCCATTTCTAAATGAAAACAGGCGTTTTGATGTGATTGAATTTATAGTTTATCTAGGACCTGAAGTGGCTTAGGGTTTTTTGAGCATCCTTTCATGGGTGGACTTCAGTATGTTGCCTGCTCCAAAAGTCAACATCAACAACCCTGAGGCTTCCTCCAGGTTACCGAGAAAAGGAAAGAGGCAAAAAAACATGACAATCTGCAATTTTTTATGCCCACAAAATTAGGACCACAAACAACAGTACAGTACCTTGTAGACCACAAAACTGACCCCATTAGATAACAACGTTTAAAGCTTTCATCTTTGAGAGATGTAGAGGAAAAATTCAAGCTCCATTCTTGCTTCTGATGTGAAAACAATCCACAGGTGTTTCTTCCCAACATTCCACTTTGAGAAGGTGACAGTGAGATGTGGGGTTTTATGGACCGATGAGTGTGAAATTTTTAATTGCCTGTTTGTAAACCTTGAGGAAGAACGTTAACTGACTTGTTTGCATATCTTCCTTAGCCTGTGCAAAAGGAACACTGCACATCCATCTCCAAGGCTTAATCTGTAAATCTTTGCAATGGTGGCAAAATACAACAGTGAACTGAAGCTATTGTGCCCCCAAACCGTACTACCACACCTGCCCCTCACATTAAGCATTTGGCTTGCATGAGCAATCAGTGTAGTCTGCGCCATGAGGTCAGTTTTCTAGACCTTGGTGCGGAGGGGAATCGCCCTCAGGTAAGGCTGCAGTATTTACAGCCATGCTTCCATCTGCTTCTGGAATGTCAATCTTCTCCTTTTCAGAGGGCGGTAAATCCCACCACCGTAATTACAGTGTCACCAGTTCAAACCTAAAAGTGAAATTACCACCTTTGCCGGGGCCATGGCGGCCAGTGCTCAAGGGTTTTAAACGTGCCCTGGTGTTATAGTCTGGGGGGTGAGATGGACAGGCGTTGAAGAGAAGTATGTGAAAATGGTTCTTGTCCAACCTCACACTGGCATTTTAGCTTGTGTGTGCATGTTTTTTGTTTTTCCCTTTCAAAACATCATTTGCTCGTGGTAGGAATGCACCGATATGGGAATTGTGGGCCTGAGCTGTGCAAAAGCTAGGACACATCTGGTCAAAAAATGTTTTGTTATTTCTAAGTGAAAGTCTTTGCACAGCCATTGAAATACATGATCACTGCTGAATGCAACATTAATTAGAAAATCAAAACAGGTCTTTGCAAAACGCATGGTACATTTTAGATATTATGGTTTGTTTTTTCCCGGTATGTTAAAAAATGCACTGAAATTAACCCAAAAATGCCATATTTATATTTTTTACTTCACAATCAAATGTAAGGACATGTAGTTAGACCAGTCTGTTCAGACATTTACATCTGACTGCAGATGGGGGGCAGTTGGTAGCCTAGTGGTTAGTGTATTCGCCCTGTGATCAGAAAGTCCGGGTTCGATTCCCAAGGCCGCTAGGCACCTTTGAGGTACCCTGAGCAAGGTACCGTCCCCACAAACTGCTCCCCGGGCGCTGTGTTTGTAGCTGCCCCCCTGCTTCATTAGGTGAATGGGTTAAATGCAGAGAGTATTTCGTGCTGTTCACACTGTGTGCTGTGGTGTGTTCACATATAACCATTTACATTTATGGCATTTAGCAGACGCTTTTATCCAAAGCGACTTCCATTCCCTAACCACAGGGGGCAGTCTCTCCCTGGAGCAACTTGGGGTTAAGGGTCTTGCTCAGGGACCCAGTGGTGGTGCTGAAGGTAGGATTCGAACCCATGACCTCATGGTCCGGAGGCAAGTATCCTATCCACTGAGCTACCTCCACCCTTGTTTCCAAGTGTCAGTGATGGACCGGTGGTGGAGAGTTTGCATCTCTTCTGGGGGGCCAAACAAAAACTCTTCTTAGTGGCACAAACAAAACATCTCTTCTTGGTTAGCCAAATAAAACATTTCTTCTTTTTGGGCCAAACCAAACATTTCTTCTGGTGGGTAAAATGAAATATCTCATATTATGATCCAAACATCTGATCTTGTGAGCAAAGGAAAACCTCGCTTCTTGGCAGGGAAACCAAAGAATCTGCTAGTCCAAATGAAACATATCTCCTCTTCTTTTGGGCCGAATGAAACATCTCCTCTGCTGTTGGCCCGAATGAAACATGTCTCTTCTTCTTTTGGGCCAAATGAAACATCTCCTCTGCTGTTGGCCCGAATGAAACATGTCTCTTCTTCTTTTGGGCTGAATGAAGCATCTCTTCTGGGTAACCCAGGCAAAACATCTTTTCTTCTACTTCCATAAATTCTGTATCTGGTACAGAATCATGTTCTTCTCCAGGAGTTTCCTCCATTCCATACCAGGTCCTCAGTACACCACTGTGTCAAAGTTCCAATATCACAGCTAAAGCCTGAGGCCACCTCATCAAATATTTACAAGGTGTGCGATTAAAAATGTAAAAGTTCTCACAAGATTTACTCTTCAGGCATAAAACCCTTGTCTCCTTAAGAGTTAAAATATACCTTCATCTTCTGTGTACTTAATGCTTATGGGTGGAAAAAAGTACTGAATCTTGTCATTCCGTTGCAGTGTGTTGACCTGTTGCCAAAAGCAAACAAAAAAAGATCAAGAAACAACTTCAGATGTTCCTCCAAAATGAGACGGTAACTAAACCAACATTAAATAAGGAGCGTCATTAACATGATTTCACCTATCCAGGTGCAACACCTACATTTCCTGTGATTGCCCCGCTGTCCTGATTTAGCAACAATGGGACAGAATGCAGAGCCATGGGGTCCGTATTTGAAATGTAAATACTCCGTCCCTCTGGGTTTCACAGAAGTTCAGAATGAAGTCTCTAATTAAAGCCTGAGGGACACAAGCCAACATGACGTGTCAGACACAATAAATTATGAATAAATAAGCACGAAAAAGGATGAAAAAGGGCTTATTTCTCAAAAGCCTGGAGAATTCAAGTGTGTCATCTGGACTGGGGTGACGGCGGGGGTGGCATCTTTTGATTTCGGGGAGTGCGACTTCATCATTGACCCGCGTTTGAAGAAGTTAAATATTAACTGGTAGAAGAAGAGCACACGAGTGTCTATATCTTATAAAATATGGATTTAAAATACAATCAATTAAGATCCAGGCTTATGTCCACTTTCTTAAATATTTATGTTCAATGAAGCACCAAAGAGAGACCAACATATTAGCAGTTCTCTGCATATGCAACACTTCCTTCTCATTTTCCTTCGAGCGTGGTCTTTCAGCGTTTATCTCCTCTTCAGTGGGTCTCCTCCTCCTCCACTCTGTCTTTTCATCAGAAGCCCCGCCATCTTCCAACTTATGTTCACATATTCATGACAGATAAACCAGATAAAACCAGAATCAATGTTTTAGCACTTTCCAGCCAATGAGAAGCCAGCTCTCTTACAGAATCAAGTGACGTACATCTTCAGAGCGAATGGAAATGAGGTCCGTCCCACTTTTTTTGACCTTGTTCTATGAATTTTCTATACTGTTCCCTGTATGGGAGGTTTCACTATATAAGCCACGGGTTTCCAATCTTTTTACTACAAAACACAATGTACTTAAAATGTGCTTAACCCTACCTTAATTTACCCCCGAAAATACTCCAGCCCCCTTCATTTGAATTAAGTGGCTGTTTATTTGTAAACCCGACCCATTAATTTTAACTTAAAATTAGATGTAAGGCATGAGTGTGAAATCTTAATCTTAAATTTAAGGCATTAATTCAGAAGGTTCTATTATTTTAAAAGTAGTTTTACCCCTTAATCTGGGCACTGTTTCCCTTAATTCTCCTTAATTTCCTGTATGGAAAATTAAGATCAAAATTAAGGTAATTTTAGGGGGTAAAATTAATGTCTCTGGTTTCGTAGAGTTTACGTCTTAACCACAAAAATGACCACAAACACTTTCACACAGGAAACCCGAAAGTTTAACCGACCCAATCATTTAAAATGCAAACAGTAATTTCGTAATCGAATATCATCATCAACATGCATCAAAAACATCTAAAATGTCTCTGTCTTTTTCTGTTTAACCATATAATATTAGTTGGCTAGTGTTGGTTTTGCAGAGATTTCTAAACCAGAAGCCGCTGCTCCCACAAGGTGGCGCTAAGATGCTGTGAAAAATTGTCATTTTCTTCTTATTCCTTTGTAATTTTGTCAATTTGTATAATCCAGGTGTAAAAGGTGGTACTCATAAAGCCAATCACAATTTATGGTCATCAACTACCCACTTTGCAAAGTATCCGTAATGTCATAGAATAGCATGACTCTTGTATAAGACTGTCAGCCAGAGCTGTGGAAAAGCTGGGTGGCCGGAAGGTGGATTCAGTGGTACGCCCAGCAGCACTCTCTATCCACAAACCGGGTCTAAGATCTGAAAATTTTGGAACTAGCGCAACACTAACCAATCGGCTGAATGTCATTTTGTAAAGTGTAAAGTGTAAAGTGACCATTTGTCATTATGAACACACCACAGCACACAGTGTGAACAGCAATTCTTCAGTGTAGGAATGCTACCTTGCTTAAGGGAACCTCAGAGGTGTCACTAGCAGTACTGGGATTCGAACCCACAACCTTCTGATCACAGGGCCAACTCCCTAACCACTAGGCCACTGGATGCAAATGAACAAAAGTAATATTTTCAATTTTTAGATCAAATTTACAGCATATTGTTTTGCATATAAAAAATAATGGGCAATAACAGTACTGCCATGGTTCACTAGGAGACAGATTTAAAGTAACTGATATGGACAGAAAGTAAGATGCACTGAATTTCCTTGATTCAAATATGCATTCTTTTCACATGATACAATTTTCTAGATTAACACAATTAAAACCAAAATTAAGTTAACCAAGTCCTTCCTTTCTTAAGTGCAAATAAATACATTTAAGTTGTTACTGACTTTTTAATAAACTACAGATGGGAAATAGTGGTAAATATTTTGCAGTAGTAATTTAAATCATTAAAAGTGATGATGTATGGCCAGTTGGCCAGTTGAAAAGCATATGGAATGATTTTCTGCAGTCTCTTAAAAAAACAGAAGCATGTGCAGAAAAAACTGGCTCACTAAGGACAGCAGTTTGGCAGCAGATGTTGTACTCTAACACATGCAGAAGCAAGAATACAAAAATGTAAGCAAACTCTTTATACAAGTGTAGGCTTCAAATTTCTGCTGCCTGTGCTGGGTGAAAGCTGCAAGGAAAATCTTCACTATTGTCATTAAAAATGTACAAAATGTTAAAAAAAAACTTTTTATGATGTATATATTCATATATAAAATGGCTTCTGAACAGTTGACCAGTGATACAGTATTTTAATTGTACTGTATAATTGTAGTATATTAATTGTATGACTGTATGATGAAAATTCTTACTTGTTGTTTAATTATTTAATACGAAATACTTTCCCTGAACAGGATAACAGCATTCGTAAATGTGCATATTTTTGATGGTGTTCCTCAAGGGTGTATATTTGGTCCAGTTTTGTTGTTTTGTTTCCTGCCGTGAAGTGTACATATATGACTTAGTGTTTTATTTAAACCTGGTGAAAAAAAGAAGAACAAAAACATTAACATTAACATTAACATTTGGAAACCTTTCAATGAAAGACAACTTGTGATGAGTAAAATGAACAGGAAATCAAGAGGATTCTGACCTATTTTTCAGCCACTGTTTGAACTGAAGCTGATTTGGAACATTGAAAATATTAAAATATTTGAACAGTATAACCAGTTTCCTCCCTTTCACTGAAGTGTGATCTGATCTCCTCACCAGAGGCTTCTGCATAAACGTGTGTGATTTGAGTCAGTAAAACAAACGGAGCACACTCAAGGAAATTCATGGATATATTTCAAGTACTCAATTTTTTTTCCCAAAGTTTATTTTTTTTTCAAACTTTTCAAAGTTTTAAGTGAAATAGCAAAATAGAAGTGGTCTCAGACCATATAGGCTACTGTTCTATTAGAAAAAAGCAAAACAGATACAAAAGGAAACTAGGAAACAAATATAGGAAAGTTCATTGTTAGATTATTAGATGAACAATTTTTAATCTTTAATGGATAGACCAGAATCTTAATTTCATACAAATGAACAGATAAATAAAACTAAATTGATCTTTAAATCAATATAACTCATCGGACTGAAGTGAAAGATTATCATTCATAGCACTGGAGATGTGGGTATATGGTCTTGTTGATGTCAGTATGTTTGGTGCCTCAGGGACTGATCACACAATATGCAACATTGATGCTATGGTGACAGCAGGCAGTGAAAGAGCACTATAAAGGAATATTACATTGTACAAGATAACAGGTCTCCTGGTATAGGTTGTAGTGAGGCTGAGTGTAAAAAAATGTGTAAAAGTGTAAAAATTACTAGCATTTCAGCACAGTGTGTGTATAGACATATGCCAGTTGTAGGGTGACATATGCATTAGTATTATAATATACAGTTAACACACTCAAGTCAAGAAAACCCAAGTACATATGCTAGCCTTCACCCTCCCAGTGTTGGTGGGATCATGGCATGAACTCCACAAGACCTCTGAAGGTGAGCTCTGCACCAAGACAATGCAGCAGATCCTTTTCTCCTGTAAGTTGTGGGCTGGATCTTTTTGGACCGGTTTAGTTTGTCCAACCGGTCCCACAAATGATCAAACGGATTGGGATCTGGGGAATCTGGAGGCTGAGTCAACATCTGGAGGATGTTCCTCAAACCCTTTCTGAACAGTTTTTACAGTGTGGTTGGACTCATCATCCTGCTGAAAGAGGCCACAGCCATTAGAGAACATGACGAAGTGAACTTGGTGTATAAGAGCCAGAGCAGGACACTGAATCTGCCAGCTTTCCCTCTTTCCATCCTGATCCTGATGCATCCTGATGACAACTCTTTCACACTCACACAGTGGTCCATATTGTGTAAAATATAACATGATTCATTAGACATGTTTCACTGCTCCATGGTCAAGTTCTGAAGCTCACATCCCCATTGTAGGTACTTTTGGTGGCGGACAGGGGTCAGCATGGGTGATCTGACCGGTCTGCAGCCTCATATGCACCGAGCTCTGTTTTCTGACCCCTTTATATTACAGTCAGCATTAACTTTTTCAGCTCTTGTGTGAGATCAGACGAGAGTTGTTTTTGCCTAGAACTCCCATGTACATCAACAAGCTTCGATCATCAGTGTTATTCACTTCTGTCAGCGATGTTGATCAAAACAGTCCATTTATCTGATTCAAATTCATGTGGCTTTTATCACGAGGTCAACAAAAGGTAACAAAAAATATAGGAAGCTTATCTTCTACGGAACAAAACTAGCATATGGTCTTGTTCAGTGTATAGAAGTGCATACACGCCTGCATCGCTTGCTGTGTGCTTAGCAATGATTCACGCAATCTAAACACAATGTCCACTCAATTACCAGCAGACAGAGGCTTTTTGTGTTGACTTTACCTGATAGGAATGAGTCTCCGGATAGTAGGACGGCAATATCGTCACATCTGGGATCAATGTACATCTGCGGCAGACGAAATCGAGTCAGGGACGCGTCCCCCCTGGTCAATCAGGTCCATGCTGCAAGCCTAATCAGATCATCGTTAACAAAGTGAGCCAACAATGCTTATTGACCAATCAATTAAGGTATTTGCTTTAGTGATTGTGGACTTTATGGCCTGATTTCAAGGGCCTGAAGAACATGGGCGAAACGGCAGAGCGACGGGAGCACAGGGAGGAAAAAATGGGTCCGAGAACATTCCGGAGAGAGATTGCAGAGCGGCCGAGGGATTGGGGGAATTTCAGGCACTCCAGACGCGGCTTAATTAAATGTGTTGTGGAGGTACAGGTGCACATTAACAAGGCAAGAGACGGGCCATCTGCTGCTACTGCTAAGACATGCTGGAGATGAAATATTCATAGATACACACACACACACACAAACACACACACATACAAACACAGTCTCTTGAATTCAGTATATATTATACACTATGGAGAACACAAATGATCTTATTATACTCGCATACCGTCCTCAATTACTGGAGCCCTTTGGTTAAATTGGGTAATGAAAAAATGACCATGTAGTGAATTAGCTAACACTGAAAGCATAATTAAGACATCGATGTTGTACTTTGTGCAGCCCCCCCCTTTTCCAAAATAACAGCAGTTGTCTGATGAGATTGGAGAGGAGAGAGACTCGTCTTCAGATCATCCAGGGTTCCTTACCTCCTCGCCTCAGCAGCTTCAATACTGCAGCTTTTCAATGAGATGAATTTCAGAAGCTGGATTCTCTTCTGGAAGATTTAATCATGATCCAATTTTAGCTTTTTAACAGACACAGTTAGGGTTTCATTTAAAATCTCCTGTTTCTTCATAGAAACCATGAGGTATCACGACTCCCAGGGCTTTTGGATGGCTAACATCTGAGTGAGTCAGTAAAGCTTTATTGTCATCTCAGCCGTATCCATATAGTGAGAGGAAAAATCGTCCTCCTGGACCATCTGTGCAACAGGGAACACAACAGAACAGCAGCACTCAGATAGATCAACAGTGAGGGTCAAAATGGGGGATTACAAGTTCCAGGAGTGCGCAGCGGTTGTATGCGAGTCTTTTTAAGTCTCTCACACAAGTTTCAATGAGAAAAAAAAAACACACGTAGAAAAAAAACTACAAAGGCTTATTTGGGATCCAGAGGATTCATTGCGTATAGCTGAAGCCCCGCCGTCTTGATAAACAACAGCACATCAAAAGTCCTCTATCTTATGTTATAAGAGGACGAGGTTCTATCCTTCTTTTTACTCCAAAACTACCTTCATATTGTATTGTATCTGACCATAGAACCCGGTTCCGGTAGTGTCTAGCCAACCTCAGACACTCATGTTTGTGGATATGAAGATGGTCAGGCATATAGTAATTTTACATGCCTAAGTCATTTTTACTGAGTCCAAGTCAAGTCTCTCTAAATGTGGGATGTTTGACTGTAAATGTTGAGCTCTATATGTTTAGAAGATATGCTAATTGGCCACGCCCAACAATTACAATTGGCTGTTACTTAGCAGGGGGCGGGGCTGCATGCTGTGATCTGCCCTCACCAACATGGAGGATTTGCCTTAAATGA
>JBBPDB010148129.1:0-14577 GCA_037974465.1 Brachypetersius altus
CCAGCTCCCAACCCAACTTTGTGAATAGATTAACGGCGATATTTTTTTAATCGTCCGATAAGAGTCTCACGTTAACGGCCCACCACTAGATTAGATTAGCTTGACTTTATTAATCCCACAGTGGGGAAATTCTTTTGAAAGAGTACTTTATATATATTGAATGTGTAGAAAATCAATAAACAATGATTAAAATGCATTAGAAATGCAGATATTTAAGAGAAGCCAGAAGAGAATAATAATGCAGGTTTTGCAGCCCACACTTCGGCCAATTCAGGCCTAATTACCAGCAGCCGTCTCGCATTGGCCTACCTGACCTCACAGCCAGACTCAGCCAAGAACCATTTTAAATGACTTGGCTTGGTTTACTCTGTCCAGATGGGGAACACAATGCACTGCCTACATGCCAGCACAGACACAGAATCAGTTCACAGAGAGAACTGGCCGATTTCACATCCTATGGGTGTTTTTTATATGGTGTTTGTTTTACAACACAAAAACGTTGTTCTGTTACCGAACTGGAATGCTACAAAAACTACAGGTCACAATAGAGGTCACTGTAAAGCCAAAAGGATAGTTAAGCAAAAAATCTACTAAACTCAAACAGCTCTTTTTCTAAGGAGGAGTAGACTGAAACAGCTGCCTGTTTTCATTTTTACAGCTGACAGTGAGTCATACTGTGTCCTAAACCACATCCACTAGACTGATCCACCTTAAGGAAGAGCTGGATGCTGTTTGAGTGGGTCGAGAGAGCTTTTGCATGCATTTCTTAGAAACAATTTGGGTGACTATTTCTACTGTTAGTAATGTTAGACTCATAGCTACAGTTTTAAACGAAATAAGCCACGTGTGATTACTCAACATGTCTTAGCAAGGCAACTGTGTCTGGGCTGAGTGGTAAATTATATTTTTGCTGAACCATTCTTTTAAAATATAATTTAAATGCAGCTTAATCCAGGGGTTCCTCAGCCCTGCACAGTTCGGTTTTCGCTGCTCCCAGCACACCAGATCCAGCACTCCTGATTCTACATACCGGTACCTGATTCACAACACCTTATCTAGCACACTTGATCCAGCATTCATCGTCCAACACATTCGAGCCAGCACTCCTGACCCAGCAAACCTGTTCCATTCAATCAGTTAATCGGAAATTAATTTGGTTGTATGTTTAATAAAATTTTTAAAAATTGCCGTTGAAATTCAAAATGACTGTTTTAAAGCTCTAAATTAAAATGTAATAGTATCAAGAATATGTTTTCAATTGAAATGAAATTAAACAAAAGTACAAGTGCTACAGTTTTGTGATACTTGACTGAAAGACGCAAGTACAATACTAAGGTACAGTTACTTAAATATTTTCTGTTCTGAAAATCCAGATGTTTCCAGCACTCATCTGTGTCGAACACAAAGGCTCTGAGTGATGCACTGCCACCCGCTACTGCCCCCACCTGCTGTCAGTGGTACTACCAATAACTATCAATCACTATGAATCACTGATCCGTTTACATTGGCATTTGGCAAACACTTATTCAGAGAGACCAGCAGGAGTGCTTTAAAACCTTCTCAGATCACAGACAAGAATCACCTGAATCCTCTCAGATCGAGAGAAACCACCAGCACCCTCTCAGATCACACAGAGGAACCACCAGAACCTTCTCAGATCACACAGAGAGGAACCACCAGCACCCTCTCAGATCACACAGAGGAACCACCAGAACCTTCTCAGATCACACAGAGAGGAACCACCAGAACCTTCTCAGATCACACAGAGAGGAACCACCAGAACCCTCTCAGATCACACAGAGTGGAACCACCAGAACCCTCTCAGATCACACAGAGTGGAACCACCAGCACCCTCTCAGATCACACAGAGAGGAACCAACAGAACCTTCTCAGATCATACAAAGAGGAACCATCAGAACCCTCTCAGATCACACAGAAGACAGTGTTTTTAGTTATTTGCTAAGTTTGTGTTAGTTAAGCTCAGTGAAGAGGTGGTTTCAGTCTCTGTTTGAAGTTCCAAAGCTGAGAAAAGTCCTGATGCAGTTCTTGGAACTGGGTGGGTGAAGTCTTCCTGCACTAAGAGGGCGGAGCTGATCTGATCAGAGCTGGTTGATCAGTAGGAGAAGGATCATTTTAGAGTTTCTTCAATTCAATTCAATTTTATTTATATAGCGCTTTTTACAACCAAGTTGTCACAAAGCAGGCTTACAGAGCCCAGGTTCAAGCGCCTAGTGAGTAAGCCAAAGGCTCAGCTGGAACTCCCTCAGCTGGAAGAAAAAACCATGAGAGTAGCCAATTATACTATGGATTTTGTATTATTATATAATATATATTATATAATAATTGACAAATATGTTCCATTTTATTTCATCTAAATGTGTTCATGTGGTTTAAATGTATGTTATTGTAAAGATGTTCCTGCTTTATTTACCTCTGAGTACCTATGAGTTCCAGAGAGTGTTTCACAAGGCTAGACTTCTCACCAAATTATATCCAACCTTTTTTCCCCTAAAATTAAATGGTTGTATATTAGCTCTGATCGGATTGGCTGTAATGAACATGTTTTTTTCAGACGTCATTGAAACGAGCTCAAAATAGGACTTTTATGGGCCCTTTAAATCGTTCAGATCTACAAATAGTTAAGGGTCCCTTTTTATGAATGAAATATTTTTCCTATTTAATAAGGTTCCGAAAGATACATTAAACCACAAGAAAAAGCAAAACCTTTAAAATGTTGTTTTAGTTTTCCGGATCCGTGTCGTCACGTCCTGCTCCGCTCGCGTCCTCTTCTTGTTAGAGATGGCTCCGCCGGGCTCCTCGGTAGTCTCCGTGCTGTTGGTGGTTTTGGTGAATGGCCTGTGTCTGTACCCTGAGCTGGGGGGCTGCAATAACGGGAGGAGGGTGAGTGTGTGTTCCGAGCGTCTGTTTAGCCCGGTGTGTCTGTTTAAGTCCGGTTAAGTGTCGGCTTGGTCTCTGCTGCAGATAATCTTCCAGATCTCAAACTCCTGAAATATATTTAATATGCAGAATGTACAGCAGTCCTCAGCTTTAATGTGTAGGCATGTAAACTATGGTGTGTCTTGCTTCTTGCCTCTTCTCTGTCTGTCTGTCTGTCTCTGTCCGTCTGTCTGTCTCTTATGTTTATGTTTTTTTTCCTGCTAGGTTGGTCAGTGGAGGGTTCTGTTGATCAGAACATTCCTAGCGACTCTCCTCCCTTGTTATAGAAACAGAAACTCAGGACATAGTTTAGATCCTTATTTCTCCAAAACATCACAAAAATGACGGCAGAATTTTCTACAGCTTCTCATGTGACATCTTTATCTTCTACACCATATGAAAGAGAGTAGGATCAATAGGTTTTGGTACTGATATACAGTTTGATATCAGTATTAGTTCTAACGATACACATTCCTAGTTATTTAAGTTTTTTCTTTAAATTTGTTTATTGTAACATTGGTCTTAAATTTCATTCCAAGTGGCATTAAAGTCAAGTCTGATGTATCTTCAGCAGTGAGAGCCTCAGTTTAATTTTCCTGCGGTTTCAGTGTCCATGTGGTTTTGTTCTGTTTGGATGTTCTAATTCTGAAGTTTCTGCAGGTTGTGGACGGCCTGGAGTCGGACTTAACCGGGTTTTCCATACCGCTGGAGCACTCTTTTGAACTTGGTGAGTTGAGTGAGGTTCATGTTTCTAACACCATTAGAGCAGCAGCAGCAGGTAATACAACCAACAATATAACTTCTCAGTACTAATATGTGTTGTTTTATATATACATTGAGACAAAAAAGAGTCAGTATAGTAAATATTACTGTTAAAAACTAGGGGTATAACGATGCAGTCAATTCATGAATTGGTTTGATAGACAGTTCAGGGCTTGCAGTTTGATACTGTGTTGGGAATATGGTGAGTAAGACTGAAAACAAATAAAAATTATTTTATTATGTAAAATGAAATTTTAATGAAGAGAAATGATGACTGTGTTCAGGTGTGGGGAGGGGGGGGCTTGATTTGCAAACAAATACTCACCCACACACCCCTTTACTGAGTTGTTGGTCAGTGCTGGTTTTACACTATGAACAATGCAGATACATCAAATATCATAATTAATAGAACGGTTACTCTCCTTAATGCAGATCATCACTTTGATATCATATTTTGATGCACTGTGATCAAAAACTAAATGTGTATGAAAGCATCTCACACACTGTTGCAATAAATGCACGGACTATTTTTTCTCTATTTGCAGTGAAACATGCAGTTACTCAGTGTTCTTTAAGTACAAATGAAATCGCAATATGGTCAGAATGGTATATTAAGAAATACTGTGATGTAACTTATCACAATAAATACCGTCATATTGCCCATCTCTACATTATAGTCAAATCATAAACTAATGATCAGGTCCTTCAGAAGCTAAAGAGTCAGTAATGTTGGAGCAGAAGTAAACCATCTCTGTGCAGAGTAGGTTGACGCAGGACTGGCGGTGAGAGACGTCTGTGATTTCTGTTTCAGATGATGTGCCAAAGTTCCGGGTTCGTGGGAGCATCCAGCTCAAGGCCGGGAGGGAGAACAGCGTTTTCCTGTCTCAGACGCAGCTTTCGGAGAAGGACAGGAGCTTACTGAAGGTAGGAGCACCTGCTTAAATACTATTATACTACCTCAATATATGTCTGCTGCTTTCTACTTGAAAGTATATCTCTTCGTGTCGTAGGTTGTGTGTTTGTTTTTTTGTGCCGTTTGTGCTCGTGGTACTGTAAGAAACGTAATTTCGTTCAATCATATACTGTGTATGTGAATGGATGACAATTCTGCTCCCATGGCTTTCTGATTCTATTTACAAAGCTGTTAATAACACATCTGTCTAAATCTGAAATGGCTCCCTACTTCCTCCAGGGGGCGCTGTGTACATTCTAAAATAGTTTCAACACCCATGTAGTGTCCAGTTTGTCCATTCTGGAGTTCTGCACACACGTCTGAGTCTCCAGCAGCTCTGTGTTAGATGTGTTTTACACTGCAGGATATTAATCTCTACATAGCGCACATCTCCCACAGTCCACGTTTGAGCACATATTCTAACCCACAATATTTTTAAACAGCAGTTGGTAAATTTCATGGTGTTATTAAATATTAACACAATGCTTGGACGTATTCACCTAAAACAGGTTCCGGCCTGACCTTGCAGCTCTGTAGTGCTTAAGAACCGATAAGCAGAAGTGAAATATAATAAAAGAATTGTGTGTCAGGTATTTTCTTCTAATTTGGAGCCTACTTTATGTTCCCAACACTAGTAAGTCATCCAATATCAGAAACCACGTAAGCGAGTCTATTACAGATTACTGAACACTGCCACAATTGACGGCTGTGTGATAATTTGGGTTGTGGGTCATAAACATTAGTTGTTAGCTGCGTTAATATAGCACCAGACGTGTCAGTTATATTAAGGTGTACGGTGGAAGTATACGTTTGCCGTTTCAACAGAGACTGACGCCACAACGGAGACCTTGCAGATGCCCAGATGCAGATGCACAAACAAATGCCCTATATGCAATTTTACTTGGGTGAAATATTTCTGATGCAAATTTGTGGTCACTTTTATTGCAAAATATGCAATTTAAATGTGCAATTATTATTTATAGAGCCACTCTATACGTTTTTATATATGCATGTGCTCACTTATCCAAGTTCGCATAGTTTATATGTGTGTGTATATATATATCTACACACCTTTATGATACACATGTACATATTTTTATTTTTATCCTTTTTTATATCCCTAGGTTGTATAGTGCACACATTTTTTCTACTTTATTCTATGGTTTTACATTTTTGCTGCTCTTTGTTTCTGTCCACTTTCTGCCGTGACAATGCAAATTTCCCACTTGTGGGACTAAAAAAGGTTTATTTTATCTTCATCCAAATATGACTGTACGGATGGTCATGTGAGTTGTGTGTGAGGTTCCGTTCTAAAATTGAGTTTCTGTGATCAGGACGTGGCGGCGGTGGACGGACTGTACAGGATCCGAGTGCCCAGAGTGTCTCTGCAGGCCGATAGACAGACGGACAGACAGTTAGAGGGCTACCTCACCGCCTTCGTCAGAGCTGTAAGTCTACAGTCAGTCTACATGTTAACCGTTTCACTGCTGGTCATTAAGAACCTGCAGTGTTCAGCACTAGAAGCACTACAAAATGTGTCTGCAGTGTTGAACAGCTTTTAACAGGTGCTTTTCCAAGACGGGATATTAACCCTTCATTCCAGGGGTGGCATTAGGCTTGGAAATTACCCCATCAATAAAGTCGGAGCATTGGAAAATGCGTAGTCCATACGGACCATGTGTGGACAACCAACTGAAAAAAATGGTTATTTTTGTGTGTACGTTGTCACGACAACATCTTACCCATGTCCTGTTAAGCCTATAGCCATTAATGCTAAAGTTAGGGTTTCAAAACATTCATGGCTGAGATGTACATAATAACACCAGGCAACAAAAAAATTTAATTAGTGTAGCTTCGAGGGTTTAGTTAGAAAGGTCATTTTTAGAAAAAAACTAAACTTGGCGCCTTGGCCGACATGGTCTTTTGTTATAGCCTACTTATAACTTTTTGCAAATTAATATTAAGTGTGAGAAACACACAAATTAATGAGACTAATATGAAAATAATAGTCGTATTACGACAACCTTATAATAAAAAATGTATATAAATTTATTTTTTCTCTAGAACCACTGAGGGCAGGAAAAAACCTGATGTGGTTTTCACAATCAGTGCAAAACTTGACTAAGAAAAAGACCTTTCATAAAAATGTGTTACCCAGTGTTATTAAAGGCACAGTAACAGAAAACGGGATGAAGATAATCTGGGTGATGGTCATAGAAAAATGCATTTTACTTTTGCTACAGGAAAGACAAATGACATGAGTGAACCTCAGAGAGTGAAAATAAAATACAAGAAAAAGTGCAGTTCAGTACAGTAACCCCCTGCTTTTTGCGGGGGTTATGTTCCATGAGCACCCTGCGTAGTTCTTATGTGGTAAAACAAATGCCTAAAAATGCCTATTTTTATACCGCAAACCCTAAATATGCCCCCAGATATACTCCCAGAACTCAGTTTAATGCATTACCCTTAAAGAAATGTAAAGGTAAAGCCTTATTCACCTCTTTAAATTGGGTTTTACAGTGATGAAAATACAGGCCTTTAAGAAGGACAAAACAAAAAACAAGAGAAACACTGAGATGGTACACAGGGGAGATTCTGGTTTGCAGCTGCCACAGATGCCATAAATGGCAGTAGCAAGGAGAAATAAACAATCAGAAAACGTTATTGATCCCAGAGGAAATTGCACAAAACTGGGTAGCTACTGCTAGCTGTTAGCATTAGCGGCATGCAGCGAACCAAAACAAAGACTCAAACACAAAAGAGACGTTGAAAAAACTTTCTCTACCCACATGTTTAAACAGAGCACAACTTACTAATACTAAATAAACAGAGATAACTGTTAAAAATTGGGGGAAAATCTTTAAAACATTAAAATATGAAGACAAGACAAGGAGCAGCCACAACATGCTGCAGCAGGCTTGTGCCTGCACTACATAATGTTTTTGGAGTGGCTACTTTGAAACCTCTAAGTACAGCGAGCGTGGGATGCTCCCAATCAGCAGCAAGGAGAAATAAATAACGTTCTTGGAGTGGCAACTTTTAAACCTCTTGCGTCCACGTAAAAGTGGGTGGTTACTGTATATAGAAATACAGTATAATTTTTTAATGATGCTGTTTTTTTTTCTCTGTTCCTTTAGTGTTCCCTTGTGGAGTCCCACCTCAGTGATGTCGTCACACTGCACACCGATGTCAGCGGCTACCTGATCGGCATTTCCATAGTAACCGTGCCCAGCGCATGCCGGGGAGCCGAGGTTGAGGACGAGGTCGACCTGGAAATCTTTAACACAACGATCAGTGTAATGGCACCAACCAATGCACCAGCGTGAGTACAACACACACACACACACACACACAAACTGACTCACTCTCCCTCACACACACACACACACACACACAAATGACAGTCTTTGAATAATTCGATCAAAACTGCCTCTATAACATGTCTGTCTTTCTGACACAACTCAGACACATTCTTACACACACAGTTGCTCTCATACAGCACTGTGCAAAAGTCTTGACCCTCCTCATTTCTTTAGATTTTACTTTGATTCTCCTTGTTGATGCAAAAATCTTATTTTCTGTCAGACTGTCTGCTCTTTGTCATACTGGTTAAATGAGAGAAATGTGAACATCTGTTTTACTGACGGGCTGCAAAGTTGCCTAAAGAAAAAAGGAGCCTAGTTAAAGGAGCTCCAACCACTCAGCATTCAGCACCAGACTTTTGCCCAGGGCTGTATATTTCAGTCTTGTGGGAAACATTGTAGTGCGTGTACCCTTCAGTTACTTTAACCGTACCTTTATTTTCTGTGGAATTTAAACCTAAATGAATGTCAGCAAAACTCCTGCTTGAATATTTAAACTGAATTATATAATATACAGTGGGGAACTACTTATACTGTAATGAAATGCAGACGATACTAAATCAAGCTTTTTTATATTTGAGCCACAGAAGTTTATTATTATTATAAGAAGAAATAATGCTTGCTTCAAACATGCACCACCTGCAGATGGGTGACGGTCAGTAAATGACATTGTAACCCTCTTTGTGCAGAGATTTAGCTGATTTAGACTCTCTGGTTCTCTTTCTATAGCCCAGAAACTGCTCTTTACATCGAGAGGATGGAGCAGGAGATGGACAAGAAAGGAAAGCCGCAGGAGCAGAAATCCTTCTTTGCCAAATATGTGAGTATTTAATGTGAGGAGTATTGAGGAGCGAACTTCTGTAACTCAAACCTTTCATTACCAAATCATGAAAAGGGAAAACTCTTCCTGTTTTTGAGGTTTAGTTCAGTTTTACCGTTTAGTTTAATCCCTTTTACTTTTAGTTTAATCTGTTTATTTTTATTGTTTAGACTTTTAGTTTAGTTTCATCACTTTGACTTTTAGTTTTATTATCTTTAGTTTTAGTTTATCTTTAGCAGGGTTAGTTTAGCTTTGGTTTGTGGTTTTATTATTTAAATGGATGTTTCTCACTATTGGAAAAAGGTCTTTAACTGTGACTTCACCAGTTTGCCTTTGAGAATAAGCTCGGTGGAAGACCTGTAATAGACTGTGTTATTTTACTCATTTTCCATTTCACCCCAATTTTTTTTTATCTTTGTGACTGTTTTTTAATCGTATTCCACTTGTCTGGAGTCGACGACTGAGCATCTCCCAAGTTTTATTTTTGGCTCAGTTTGTTTGGTTTCTGTTTTGTGTCGTTTCTTGTCTTTGCCTGTGGTCACTTCCTGTGCCTCAGTAAACCCAGAGCCCACACTGACCAGACATTCTCCAACAAACATCTACAAACGTCTATAAATATATGTGAATCCAAACACCGAGCCGGTGATTCAGAGCTGTCTGTGATTTTGGGAAAAGTCTTGAAAAGGTTCTCATTAGTTCACACTAGCACAACACAGTACTATGATTCAGAATTATTGTTAAAAATTAGAATTAACCTGATTGAATAAAATGTGAACAAATATAACATTGGAATAGTTTAAAACAAAGGACTTTCAAAGTAAATAATTAAAAGTGATACTAAGTAATACTAAACTTCCATACAAAACGTTATGGTTATGAATGAATAGAGGTCTTCATGTAATCCAACAGAAGTCTTAATTTTTAACAGTTAAAGGTGTTGGTGCATGGATGGGCAGAGCTAAACTACTGAGATGTATTTAAATGTGTTGGATTTGTGACATCACAAGAACTGATTTGGACTGTTTTTGTAGCTTATGTTCCATATATATGTATACGTGTTCCGTATATAAAATACTGTGTGGGGTGGGGGAATGAACAATATTTACAGACTTTTTAAAAAGTGATGATATGGGTCCTTTAATATCTTGAAAGGCATCACAATTGCAACATGTAGCAGTAGAATGACAGTACTCGTATTTTGTCCATGTCATGCGGCTCTAAATAATATCATGGTGCTCCGTCCCACTTTCATTTGACATGGTCAGTAATGTTGGTGCTTGTTGGAGAATCCCAGTGTCTTGCCAGTCACTACTAACCCTCCCGCCCCTGCCTGACGTTGTGTATTGGTGTGTGTGTGTGCCGTGTGTGTGCCCTGTGCTGTGCTGTGCTGTGTGTTGACTCTGTGCTGGTGTGGTCTGTGTTCCAGTGGTATTTGATTCTAGGAGGTGCAGTGTTCCTCATGGCCACCAGTTCCGCACAGGCCCCAGCAGGGGGCGCCAGAGAGCAGAGCTGATTCCCATGCATTTCAAGTACTGAAGTCTCACTAAAGCTCATTTGGTTGTTGTCACTCCTTTGTTTTCTGCATTCTGTGTGTGTGTGTGTGTGTGTGTGTGTGTGTGTGTTTTAGGCATGGGATGGTGTGAAGTGTCTAATTGTAACCAAAATTTTCAATACCGTCACAGTATTGTACATCACCAGTCAAAAGTTTTGGCACATGTTGAAATGTTTCAACATTTGCATGTTACTCAGTATTCACTAGAAATACACTTAAAATTCTTTACTGGATGGTCAACATTTGAGGTCCTTTATTATTTATTTTTATTAATCACAAAAGGCCACCTAAAAAATTATAAGTATCACCAGACAAGTGTTATGTTTAAGGAGCTATTAAGTGCTGAAACAGTAACAAGTGCATTTAAAGTTAAAGGACAGTCTAGAATTCAAGTTAAAGACCTGCACTGTTACAGATTCTTTCATCTTATTTGTTATTTCACAGATTTTTTTTACAGTAAGTGTATAGTCAAATCAATGGATAAGTGGTAAATATCTGTAGTTCACAAAAACTATTGACTGGTTGTAGACTGGAAGCATTTAAAAAAATGGAAAACAAAAACACAAGTACATTTTATTAAATATAACACTACACTTACATAAAATGATATTCAGTGTTTAACTGTATTCGGTTCTGAACTGGGAAATACATTTAAATCAGTATAATGGTTTCAAATTATTAAAACCAGTAACCGTCCCAGCCAGTGCGTGCGTGCGTGCATGTGTGTGTGTGTCTGTGTGTGTCTGTGTGTGTCTGTGTTGTACACATATGAATGGGGTGAGTGGTTTTGCTGATTTTCTCATTCGGTGCTGCTTTGTTTGCTTGCTTGTTTTTTAAGGATCATAATCAAATGAACAGAGCCCCGACAAACACTCTGAAACTCACCAATCACCGAATCTTGCCTGTAATCACGAATACTCATGGAAACTCTCAAACACAATATTACACATATATTGGATCACAAACAAACAGTCACCAGAACTTAAAAAGAGCTGCCAAATCTACTGGAAAATCCTGAATGCCTCAGTGATCGTACATTAAAATCACAAAGTTCTTCATCAGATGGTTCTGGTTGCGCCTGACGCCCGAGACGTTGTTCTGAGAAGATTTTGGTCCTAAAACTAAACCCATTCATGGTGGAGGGATGCATGCAGGGCGTTGTGAGGAAAAATAGTCCCCAAAGAAAAGTGATTTAGTTCAGATTCACTATTTCATCATCGACATCCATATAAACACTCAGAGACACGTGGAGCTTCACTGGGGGACAGAGAGTAAAACGGCTGGATTTGTGTTGGAGACGTCTGGTTCACCTCCACTATACAGAAATCAGAGTCTCTACAGTGAACTGTTTCACAACAAACCCAGTCTAGATGTGTAAAGTATAACGTTTAAAGAAGTTCCTCTTAATCAAATAAGTCCCAATAAGCTGTTAAAGCTGTTTTTTCAGTCAGAACTTCAGAAGAACTGGGTTTAGTGAGTTCTATTCTGGCGCTGCCTGGTCGGGACTGTTCAAATAACACCAGATCATCTTCATGACCTGCTTTTTGTTGCCTTCCCTCTTTAATTTGCTGTCGCCCTCAGTCTCATTGCTCCTGGTCTCTCTCTCCTGGAGGGGAGAGGGTTAAGGGAGGGATGAAGGTACTGAGAGAGAGAGAAGAAAGGAAGGATGAAACTGAAGGGTCTCGGGTGAAACTCCTCACTCGGTTAATGAGGTTTCTTACTAAATCACTGCACCTAATCTGTAACTCCCTCCATGGCCTAATGATCTTTTTCTCCCAGTGAAGCAGAAAATACTGACAGAATGTTAACTCTCTCTCTCTCTCTCTCTCTCTCTCTGTGTCGCTCGCTCTCTCTAGTGGATGTACATTGTGCCCCTCGTTCTGTTCCTGATGATGTCAGGAGCTCAGGATCAGTCTGGAGGCGGAGCTGGGGGCGGCTCAGCCAATGGCGGTGGGCGATGATTTTCGTGGGAGCAGGAGCTCCTCGCTGATCGTACAGCTGTACATAATTTAATTATTCTAACATGACATTGTTAAATTAAAGGTGCGCATCGATCCGTTCCGTGTGTGTGTGTAAAGTTAAAGCTAATGTGGGAGGAGTTTAACAGAGTGTAACCGCTGGTTTCTGTTTTTACTACTGATTTATTGAATAAAATGTATTGTAAATGGTCTCCTATCTGTCAGGCACCTGTCTTTTTCTTTTAATTTTATTCAACATTTAAATTGCTGACATTCTCCTTTCTTTCCTGAAAGACAAAATGTATTAAAGTGTCTGAAACAAACATCAAAGTAATAAACATTTCTCACTACTGCCCTCTAACGGCGTGTTGTTAAGAGAACAGCGAGTAGTGTTTATTTGATGTTTTAAACAATATTTTGGCTGGAATTATTTATAGAGGTTGATTTTATCCATCAGGATTTGACTGGATTGTGACAAAGCGTTCTGACAAGTAAGAGTAGACATGAAGGATCTTCAGAACAGAATGCCTAACGAAATACATAAAGATGAGGTTTTACAATATTTATATTTTAAAATGTTTTGTCTGTTTTATTGAAATGTTTTGTTGAAATTTCAATTTAAGTTTCACACAGGACGGAGCTCCCGTTAACAGGCGTTCCTTTTTCAAAAGCAATAAACATGAGTAAAATGGTGTGTGTGTGTGTGTGTGAGAGAGAGAGAGAGAGAAAGAGAGAGAGACTGAGACTAAAGAGTTTTGTTGGTCAAGAACGTGGCGGGCGCTGCAGCTCCTGAAGCAGTCGGCTGGTGTGAACACGACCAGTAGCGCAATTGAACTGAAATATTGGTGATGATTATTTTACAGCTGCTACCCAAAACTCAAACAGACAAAAGTGCTGCTTACGCCCGTTTCCACAATCTGTCGAGATGTATGAACACTAAGCTTGCCGTACTGCACCGCACATACTCACGGGAGCCCCAACCAATGCCTACGCACGTTTCTGTGTGGCACCTAGTGGCAAATCAGTGGCACTATGGCTTCCGTTTTGTTTACGCGCATTAATTACACGGTGCAGAGAGTGGCCAAGCTACTGTAACTACCATAGCTGCTCTTGTGTTATTGGTAGATATCGCAAATGGAAGTATTAGAAGAGTATTCTAAGGCTGTGGCCCCCAAAAAACTGTGGATAATACCCGTGTTCTGTTGTTGCCTCGTTATGAAAATGCTGTTAAAGTAAAGCTGCGAGTACACATTGGATTTACGCTTATTATATTTTAAAGATACCCCATTATTATATTTTTAAAATATCCCCTTTTTATGCGTATCATTTATTTGTATAAATATACGTATATTTATCTTCCACTCCTTAGGCCGGGCCGCGAAAATAGTTTCTGATATTAAACCGGTCCGTGACGAAATAAAGGTTGGGGATCACTGTTCTAAAGGATCATACTGATTTCCTGGCTCATGATTGTCTTCTAAGTGGATTTAGATTCCCAATAACTATCCTCTTGGTGCTGTGTGCTGAACTGGGGCAGCTTTACAAAGGCAGACTTTAAAGAACGGCGCCATAACTCTCCCATTACAAGTTCTATCCACCCTCGGGTTTTTAGCCAGAGGAGCTTTTTTAATATTTGTCCAGTAAAGTCCTAAAATGTTTGGGGCTCGTCCACCACCATGTGCCACTCTAACAATTTTCTTTTGCTGTTGATGCTACTACTTAATCCACCAAATTGCTTTTTTCAGGGAGCAAGACGCATTTTTTTCTATTTCAGTGTTCCCTGGCCAATGATTTGTTTTAATAAAACCCTGAACACAGCGTGCATTTAAAATGATTTGCATATTCAAATATGTATAATTATGGGCGGGGCGTGACTGTGGCTTGGGCCACGTGCGTACAGTTTCACGTTGATTGCGATTTATAAAAAGAAAGTGCGTAGAACTTTTCTTACGCACAGATTTGGTTTTTTTTTTGTGGCGCACGCACATGTCTGGTTTTGTCTGTACGCTGTTTTAGTGTGAATTCTACGCACGGCGTTATACATTTGTAACAGATGAGAAAATTTTATTTTTTTTGTTATTATAAGTAAAAGAGATGTGAATGTATTTCACCAAAATCCTTTGGGTGATTGTTATTTTACATTCAATTGAAGTCATTGAGCGCCCTCTGTCGGATGTGGGGGAGAATTTTATTTGCTGCGGTTTGGGTGTCCTCCAGTCAGTCTGAGTTTGGCT
>JBBPDB010148140.1:0-14576 GCA_037974465.1 Brachypetersius altus
CTCTCTCTCTCTCTTTCTCGCTCTCTCTCTTTTTCTCTGTCTCTCTGTCTCTCTCTCTCTCTCTCTCTCTCTCTCTCTCTCTCTCTCTCCCTCTCTCTCCGTGTGTCTCTCTCTTTCTGTGTCTGCTCTGTGTGTGTGTGTTAGTGCTCCAAATGACTCCAGGCTCCACTAACCTCTTAAATACTTTGATGAAGTGGCATTAACTATAGTCAGTACATTGATCTTTACAAATACATATGTACTCACACGTCATATATCACTGTGTGTGATACAAACACAGCTCAGTGTGTATGATGACAAAACAACAATGAATCCTGGGATGTGGGAAGCAAGGGAGCTGCAAACTGCTAAACATATTTTAAAATAAAAACATTTAAAACATTTTGACATGCATTTTTTATTTCATGTTTTAGTTTTATACTTTCAAAATTGCTGGCAGCTGTGCACTATTTATGTTAATGGTGCCTTTTCATTACGTTACGTTACTCAAGCACTGGGTGTGACACAGTAATCACACCACATATCAAGAAGCTGGCTGGTTGCTGCTCAGGAACAGAGTAAGCGGAGTGTGTATGGGCCGTTTGGTGCGTCAGTCATTTGCATATATTCTTGTCTTTAGTCACATCATGTTCTATTTGAGATGTTCTATTTCCATATATTATAATTCTGATATTATAATATATTTTCCTGTTTCTGTATAAAACCAGAACTATCCTGAACTTTAAAAAAATCCTCCAGGCATTCACGGTGTACAGAAAGATGCACAGAGATTGTTTTCCACAAAACTTATTGCATACGATTATATTTTTATTAAACTGATTTAACAAGTGCATTGCAGTGTACTGTCCTCTGTATGAACCACTTTCTTACACTGCAGGAAACTTTAACTTTAACTATATCCTACAACTATATCTGCTCATAATCTGTGTCTTCTGCACTTATAAAACCACATTTTCTCTTTTATGTGTTTTACAGCACGTATTAAAAATTGGGAATTGAACATTTCAAAAGAACCGCACAATAAAGACATTCAGAGAGTCCTCAGTCTGGACTAGAGCAAACAGTCTTTCAACTGTTTAAGATGTGCAGCAGACAAAATACTGCAAATCTTCACAAAGAGTCGAGCACCTTCTCACAGACCATCTTCCAGCAATAAACCCTGATTTTCTAGGCAGACCGAACGGGACGTATGTATGGAGTTGTGGTTGATCTAGTTTTTCTTCTACTCACCCCCCCTCCTGCACCTCTCAAATAGGTTCCCTGGCCTATCTATGGTTGTCATGGCAACCTTGGCGTTTGTGACAAAGAGGCAGTGAGGTGAGATACATCTCAAGAACAGGCGCTAGAGTGGTGCAGCTATACTTACCAGGCAGTCATGCGTGCAACATAACTCACAGCTGTATCCACACAATACAAAAATGTATTTATTCAAATCGGCCTTGACCCCAGCTAAGCATGACAGGCAATATGCAGTTTGATGGCCAGAGCTTTATAAACTCAGCTGAATGCATTACGGGTTTAACAATAGATGGAGCTATTTAAACAAGTGGACGCCTAGCAGACTGGCTCTGAAAAAGAGAGGGTCGTGCAAATAGTCCTTTTGATTTGGATCTTATAAATGAACAGCTAAAGTTTTTGATGCAGAATTTGTACAATGTGTACCTCGTGAAGACCTGTATACAACAAACATAACATAAGAATAAACTCTTTAAAATCATCCACATTTCCTCTATTCTCATCTTGAGTTTGTGCTCAAGATGATGCAGAAGATGATTCACAAGAATAGACAACTTGTGAATCGGACATTCAGGAACGTACAGCTTGAAAGAATCAGTTTGACAAACAGAACTGAATTTCAAGCAACATAGTGGCACAATTGGTAGTGCTGTCACTTCACTATACTCTGGTTTCCTCCCACAGTCCAAAGACATGCATGTCAGGAGGACTGGAGATGGTAAATTGTCTCTAGGTGTGATGTGAGTGTCTGTGTGTCTG
Organism: Brachypetersius altus; assembly: GCA_037974465.1. NCBI lineage: Eukaryota > Metazoa > Chordata > Actinopteri > Characiformes > Alestidae > Brachypetersius > Brachypetersius altus. The sequence goes on from JBBPDB010148140.1 coordinate 1,996, forward strand.
CCTTGTGATGGACCACAGTGGCCAATGTGGGGGTTAGTGCCAAACGCTACTGTACAAGTCATAACGTACTATAACATGCAATACAGGCTGTGCCGTGCAGCTCAGTCACATGAAATAATGAGACTTAGCATAATTAATGAGTTGTAATGAAAGTTGTCTCCTGATGTAGCTGTCCATTGTTCTGTAGTTCAGAGCCTGATCATGCAGTTCAGTGGCACAAGTTCAGTTTGGAAAAGTGCTGGAAACCTTGTTGAGGGACCATTTAGTGCTGATAGATGAAAATAGCATCTGTTTAAGGATCACCATGAAAAATGGTTTGCAATTTTTGTGTTACAATGCTATAACATTAATCTGCTGACATGGATGATATAATACATCATGGCAAGGTGACACATTTGTGTTTTTTATTCTAATGCTTTTAGAGTCACGTAGAGAAATAATGTTAGCATAATTTCTGTAGTTTTCCAAAATAGTGAAACTGTGTTCTATCTATGGACATCTCTACTCCACACTATACTGCAGCACATTAGAAACAAGTAATGTTGACATCAACAAGATTAGTAGTGGTAAAACTGACATGCATTGTCAGCCTGACGTTAGGCATTAATGGTCAGATTTAATATAGATTCTCAAACAGACAGGGGCAGCTGGTGGCCTAGTGCTTAGGGTGTTTCAGTGATCAGAAAATCATGGGTTCGATTCCCAAGACTGCTAAGCACCTCTGAGGTAGCCCCGAGCAAGATAACCCCACGTGCTGTTTTCCTGGCTGCCCGCTGCTTCACCTAGTGTATGGATTAAATGGAGAGGAAGAACTTCATGCTATTCACACTGTGTGCTCTGGTTTACATATGACAGAATGGTCAAACTGAAACAAACCTTTGTAGTAAACAGTTCACTTTTATCAAATTAGATGTAAGAAATGTTATATTTTCTTGTGTGTTCATGTGCTTGCAGCAAAAATGTTATATGTCTCACAATTCTGTTGCAGTAAAACTCCATTTGTTCACTCACACATGGGGAAACACGCTCTGTCTGCCATAACCCCAGGAGGTCGTTACAGTGTGAAGCCACAGGGCCTGGTGAAAATCCCCTCAGCTGTGACAGATAATGCTGGTGCTTAACTCTCCATCTCCAGTTGATCCAGCGCTCCGTCTGCCCATTCACCCCTGGATTTGCAGCCCACCTAACAGCCCCTGTGCTGCTCCATGATCATTCAACAAGAAGGTCAGCAAGCTTGTTCTAAAGAGCTGCCATAAAACCCAGTGTTTGCAGGACTGTGGGCCAAACACCGTGACCAAAGGAAAATCTGTGAGAGAGAGATCTGACAGTTCAGAGTGTTTCATGCTTTCAAGTGTAGCTATTCCCAAGCGCTGAAATGGGAGGAGGGATGTTCCAGGGTTTCGGACTAGAGCAGGGTTTCAGGCTCTAGAGTGAAACCCCAGCCTTTCTACTAAAACTGCTGATGAAATTGGTGTAATAAGTAGAGCCCAGAACCCCTTTCAGCTTTGGAGTAGAAGGTTACCAGCAACGCGGGAGCCCTTACACTGACCTGTCAAATGTCTGGATACATCTAGTCTGTTACTTTACTAACCTTTACTAAAACGTGTTTGCACTGTTCACTTTGCCTTAATCAATCAGTCATGAGGTCTGAAAATTGGTTACATTTGCATTGGAGCTTAGAAAAATCCTAAACAAGTAACTGGCCTTATCAAACTACAGGCCAAAATGTCAAGCCTTCATTCATCCATCCGTCATCCATCATTTAACCTGCTGATCCCCAGGTCATCAGTCTATCACAGGGCAGAAACCCACAAACATAAGCACATCAGACGTGTGACGTGAAACTCACACAAACACAGGAGAACATGCAAACCAAAACTCATAGACTGTCTGAGAGCAAAGTACAAATTAGTCATTTCTGTTATTTTATATGCAATTATACAGCATTTAAATGTAATAATAATTTTCAATCAGATGTGTGATGAGTTCAGCTAGGTCATGTCAATACTTAGACCTTTTTTATAGAAACCAGTCTTGAGTTTTTTTGGCTGTCCATCACTCTATTCATGTGTGATATCATGATGCTCTCAACTCCACACTTGATTGAAACAGTTTTGATTTGCTAAATCCTCATGTGCAAATTTCAGACATGCCCCTCTGTGCTCCTTTTTATTTACATCACTCCTTTGGAGCCTGTAACATAGTAGTGCCATGATCATGCACATTCTAATGGATTAATGAAACAGATTATTGTTGTGTGTTGTATTTATATTTACTTTCTGATGACTGAAACCCATCTATGTGGGAAGTTGCAACCACTCCATTAGAGAAGGCTGATACTGATATTAAAACCTTGTGTATCAATAATCATCTTAAAAATTACTTTAGAATGAAATATTCTTTAAAATTAAATGTACTCTACCCTGCCACTCCACAGCAGGAAATAAACGGCTGACAACATAATATCACAGTTTGAGTTTGTGCTTTATTGACCTAGACTTTGAAGGTGTTGAGAATCTGAGTTAATGTCTTATGAATAATTCATATTTAGCTTGTCTCTTAGATGTATAATTGAGGTTAGGCCAGACAATACCTGAATTTATCTGGAATGTATCTGTTCTCCATGTGTGAGCTCATGTTCATAACTGAGATACAGAAAATGGTTTGTTGCTAGAACGCATAGCATCTGCAAGGAATCACAGTTACTAATGAGTGCTTTCCCTCCAATGCTGAGTCAGGGTGGCAGATATAAACCAGGTCATGTGACTTCCACCCTCTTTTTTGATCTAGAAGGATACTGGGGGGGGGGTCACAATGATTCTGTGTGTATTCAGAGATGCATGTGCACTGGGCCTTGTGTGAACATATTCCTGACTGCAGTCTTCTTTTCTGTGGTTCTTTAAAATTGTTAAAGGACTGTTTTCAGAGTGGTGACATCTCTCACTCCACTCTTGTTCACAAATTGTAGTTAGGCTACTGGAAAAATGTTTTCATCATAAATGTTTAGTTTGCTTTCCTTCAAATACATTCATCTTGCTTATATATAAAAAACAAACATTTAGCAAAAACTCTACTGTGTTAGGCTGACTCCTGCCCTTCCAGCTAAATCAACACACCAGCACTGTTAAACAGGTAAATCTCTCTCACAATTCAGAAAGAAGATTTGAGCAAAACAGGATTTAACGTTGCACGAACAATGAGCCAGAGGCAAAATGGCATCTTTGGACATTTCCTGTCGAAAGCAATTTCTGGCTTAGAGTCTTGATGTAGCCAGTAAAATACTCCCCCAGCCTTCAGGGTGTGGTGGAACCTGTAAGCTAAAATCCAATCAGAACAATTCTGACCCACTGGCTTCCAGTAACAATTCAACACATAACCACGAGTAATTTCTCTCAAGCGCTTATAACAGATTAGACCCCAGCGTCCAGTGCTGAATGTGTGTGTGTGTGTGTGTGTGTGTGTGTGTGTGTGTGTGTGTGTATGACGGCTCCAGCTACATCCGTTATCTGCCCAACTGCTCATTAAAAGCTGATTTACTGTACAGCACTGGTCTCAGAACTAGCAAGGGTCAGCCTCAGTCAGTGGGCCACTGGTCAGACGGAGAGGGGAATGAGTCGTGCGGAACGGGGTGTGTGGGATCAGGTGTGAGGGGCTAAGTTGTACACGGGGCTATTTGTGCACCTTCAAAGTAGTCCCAGAGCGGTCATTTGCTCATTGGCCTGTTACGAACAGTAGAAGCTGTAGTAATTGGCTATTTGAGGCTGGTGAAGGTTGAACTGACAGAGATGGGAGAGAACAGGCAGGCCACCTGTCAAAGCTGTGTACCAGAGCCATTCATCAATTATGATGAAAACGTTTGAGTGACGTATATCACAGTACATCACAGGCCACATGGATTATCAAACTGAAGCATCTGCCAAGTCCAAACCACCTCTACACAACCTAATATACACCATGTGTATGTGGCTGCAAATCTCAGCATAGTTAAGAGGATGGCTCTATCATTGTGTAAAACAAATAAAAATCGGTTTATTTCAAGGTCACTGGTTAACAGATTTGCATCAAAAAGGATTTGAGTAATATGGCATTAAATAAAACAATGTCAGTACACACATTTCATACAGAATAATGAAAGGGTTTCACTCCAAAATGCATTAAACACCACTCTCTTGCTTTCATGCTTTTTTCATGGAAACTGACTTTACAAGTGCAGGAACCATCAGTGTTATGGTGTGACTAATAATATCTTGATAGAACAAGAGAGAAATAAAAAGTGCATTTTCTTTGAGAAAAAGCATTGTGTTCATCTGCAGTTATACTTTTAAAACCTCTTTATATGTGTTTATTTTATTCACACATACGCATGAGCAGGCGAAATACTTAGCAATACAGCAGTTAGTTTATCATACACATTATAGAAGAATGTGCTTGTGATTATCCCCAATTTATTTCTAAGCATTAAAGAGGTCGGTGTGAGGCACAAACACCAACGATCTAGTGTCACGGGTGGGGCGGCTAAGCCCCAACCCGGAGCTACCTGGAAGCGTGCAGGGATAGGCAGAACGCCAGGAATCCATTTCAGATACGTTTATTAACCAAAAACAACGCCCCCGTTCCTCATCCACGCAGGTGTGGACCACGGGACATTGTCCTCGTCCCGCAGCCCGGGTCCCTCTCTGAGGGACTCCTCAGAGTCAGTGTTGGTTCCTCCACCACCTGGCAGGTCTTCGGCCAGCAGGGTGCCCTCTGTCCCAAAGTCTGGGCTCGGCAACCCGAGCCCTACTGAGCACCCCATGCAGACAGGCAGGCAGCCCCCTCCGGGAGGCTGGACGGGACGCTCCTCACGCCCCTCGCCAAAAGACAGGCAGCCCCCTCCGGGAGGCTGGATGTGATGCTCCTCACGCCCCTCGTAGACAGGCAGGCAGCCCCCTCCGGGAGGCTCTTCGGAACGTTCCTCACGCCTCTCGCAGGCAGGCAGGCAGCCCCCTTTTGGATACTGGACGGGACGCTCCTCGCGCCCCTCGCAGGCAGGCAGGCAGGCAGCCCCCTTTTAGAGGCTGGACGGGACGCTCCTCGCGCCCCTCGCAGACAGGCAGGCAGCCCCCTTCGGGAGGCTGGTTAGGGCCCTCTACCTGCTGTATTGAGCCCTCTAGCCCTACGCTAACCTCCCCCAGCCCCCACCCACCCGCCACAAGGGTATTTTTTCGCTGTTATTTGGCCTATCTAACCGCTCCTTCTGCTGTAGCACGGCCACTAACCCTCCTAGAATGGAGAATTTCACATTAAACCTCTCATAAATCCCCTTTAAACATTTCTCTTGGGCAAGATTAATCAAATGTATTTTATATCACATGCAAGTGACCTTATATTCCAGCTTTGCTTTAACATCAATGCATTCACATTATGAACTAAATAATGCAGTAACCCATAGACCTGCATGGCCTTGTGTAAGTAACCAGGCCTGGCAACTCATGTGATTTTTATCACATATTTTTCCCCACACCACTGCAAAGTTTGGATTTAAGACAGCCCCTTGATGACCCGTCAGACCAGTTCAACTTTTAAAATTGCCTCAAATCTAGGGCTTGAATAGCATTTTATAGCATGTGAACATTTATAGGTATGTCTGACATGTTCTTAAAATCACCCTTGTATTTATTTAGATTTCTAAGTTCTAGTAGGTGGTAACAATGTATCAATAGCACCTCATGCCCTATATATTTTTTTCTAGTGTACAGTAGTGGGGCCTAAAGCCCAAGACCATGTGTGAATATCCTTTTATAGTTAATTCATCTTATAATTTAATCAAAAATCATATTATCTCACAATTTATCAATTATGAAACAGTTAAGTGAAATGTAAAATCTTTGAAACATTTCTTAGAGTCGCCCTTTGTTTAAATGCACTCAAAAGTTTGTATGATCCACTTGAAAGTCTGAATACAAGAAAAAACGTGCAATAGTGGAATTTGGAAGTCATGTAATAGCCAAAATAAAAAGTTACATTTTAGACCATTTCTATTCATTCATTCATCAAGTTCCCGTTTAAACCAGAGATCATGTGTTCCAGAAAAATAAAAATCAACCAGTTGTTTTTTATTTGGACAGGAAAATTCTTGCATAAAAATGTTATCACTTAGTACTGTCCTCTGGGTCTCACACTGTCCTGAAACTTGAATTTTTCTTCATATTGTAAGTTGCTCTGGATAAAAGCATCTGCCAAATAAATGTAATGTAATGTGATGATATAGTAACAATCACTGTTCTTTGCTATAATTTAGGCAAACAATTTTACTGTTACTTAGATACATAGAAACGGATACCAGTGTAACAAAGTAATACTTGAGTATTTTAATGATTTCACAACTTCAATTTCTTAAAACCTTCAATTTTTTTCCTTTCAGTTTCTTTATATGTTGTTGTCACAGCAGACCTGTATACCCTATCTGTTACCTCACTGTATTTGCTGAGTGGCTGCCAAAACCTGACTAAACCCCAGGCTGTAATTAGTTTAGGGTTCATTTCTCAGAATTGGAGGGAGGAGCATCACAGGCTGCTGAATTAATTATTATTATGAATTATTTCTTACATGTGTCCTATTAAAACAGATAGAAACACTGTGGACAGTGCAGATTCTACACTCAGGAATGGTTCTATAACAATGGTTGTATAAGCTTTTTAGGTGCTATATAAAACCAACCATATGTAACAAGCCTTTCATCATAAAGGAAAAGAATTAAAGGAGCAACAAGTGCGCTTGGATAAAGATTTTTTTTTTATGCCATAGACCAAGGGCCAGCAACTTTTAACACTCAAAGAGCCAATTGGACTTGGTTTCAACAAAAGAGAATACACCGGGAATATAACACTGCATGTATTGTTTTTTACTTTTATGCTATGTGTACTTTTATGAAACCATTTTTAACATTTAGAACTCAAAAACAAAACACAAAACATATTGTATTTTAATGTTACAAGAACACAATAATCTTCAAAACAGTGAATAAAAATAAAATACACTGAACACCTAGAACGGCTGACCGCGTCAATTTACGTAACTGAATCAGAATCGTGTCTATTGGCCTACTGGAGCAGCAAGCATGCTCTGTAACAGAAATGTGGGTGTGGTGCCAGCACATGTACACACGCATCTTTACATACATTTTTTATACTGTTGTGCTTCAGAGACAGCATCAACTGGAATCAAATTTCTTGTATGTCTCGCTCACATACTCAGTCAATAAACACGATTCTGATTCTGATATGGCGACTGGTGGGTACCACTCTCCACTGGCTACTTGCTTTGTCTTCTGGCTGCAGATTGGGTGGATGTATGTCGGCCGGCTGCAGGACTAAATGGCTGAACAAACTGCAGCAGCGGTCGCATCAGGAAGCGTCTTGTGCGAAACTGCGCGCCATAGGCAGCCAGTTAGCTGCCATTCTAGTGTTAAATTTTTTTTTTTTCTTTCAAAAGCCACAGGGAGCCGCAACAAAAGGATAAAATTTGCCGGCCCCTGCCATAGAGGATCCATTTTGGTCCTTTGAAGAACCTTTCCATGGATAGTCCTTTAACTCTTAGAACTCTGAGCATTTTAGTAAATGAGTAAATGAGTAAAAACCAGTATTGGTTTTCCTACACACTATCTTGTGTATTTTCTGTTTGTTTCTGGAGCCTAAAATAAAATCAATTTGGGCATTTTTGTTCTTTATGGGCATTCGCTTGAGTTTTAAAACCCCGGTAGGTGTATTATGACACGTTTTTTAAATTACAGTAGTTCTGCTTGACATAGGAGCACCAAACAAAGCTCTGACAGCAAGGGCATCAACACAAACTGGGGGAACTTCCACAAAGGGGGTCCTCGGGTTACAACAGTCTCGACATACAACGTTTTGAGTTTACAACGCTCACTCCCAATCCTACCTGACTTACATTTTTAGCCTCTTACTCACGCACTAAGTGGACATACTAGTTTGGCTGCGCGCGGTGGAAAAATACGCAGTAATGCAGCGTATTGAGTGAGGACGTTTAACCTTTTTCTGTGGCTTAGTTTTTATGATTTTACATGGGGTGTTAGGATAGGGTGTGTTTTGACTTACACCAAAATTCTGGTTAAATCACTGTTGAACAGATCTCTGGTGTAACTTGAGGACCCCCTGTATTAGGTGTTGTTTTGCTGTATGATGACAAATTACCATTTGCTGCGGTTCTGGAACAGATCCATGCTGCTTGCAATCTAAGGATTAAAAAACCCTTTTGTAAATGAGATATTTGAATGGTAATGTTGAGAATATTCTAGGAAGAACTGAAGTTTTTTTATCCATTTTGATGTAATTCCACCTCTTGATTGTTGGAATAAGACTTTTGTTCCTCTGAAAAGTGATCTCAAGAACTGTTTGGCGCACCACACACAGCCACAGTCATCCGTGAAGCCGATAAAGACTTTAAGATAAAGAACATGGACCTGCTCTTTTGAAATGCCGGTGGAAAGATAAGGTTAATAAGTGTTTTTTGTCACTCAAACTCATGTCATTAAGGTAGAAGTTTATGGTTCTGCTACAAAGTACAACACATTTCAGCCAGTTTTCACAGCTAGGAAACATTTAATCAGAAATCTGCGTTAACCCTCCTGTGACCTCATTCATTTTGTTGAATTATTTCTCATTCATAACACATTAGAGAAGTGAAGAAATCCCAGGAGCAGTGCTGATTCTAACCTCTAAATCTGCTGTTTTGAATTGAATTGTTTTGTGGCATTAAAATAATTGTTTACATTGCTGCCAAGTTTTTGTTATTTATTTCTAAATGCAGAATGTATGTAGATCTATGTCAGTCACATAAATATTCATATTGTTTTGTACTTAATCTACAGACAAATAAAGGGTGAAAAGGAAGTTCTAAGCCTCACTTTTCCATTTCTCTCCAGTCACATGCATTACTGATCACACGTTTGACCACATGACATCACAGCATGACATGGCATCACACAAGAGGAAGTGATTAGACTGCGGCATAATACGATTCTTGCAAAGTCGGCCATAACAACTGGTACCCTAGTGGTTAGGGCAATCGCCCCATGATCAGGAAGTCGCGGGTTCAATTCCCAAGACCTCTGAGGAACCCTGAGCAAGGTACTGTCCCCACACACTGCTCCCCAGGTGCCGTGTTCCTGGCTGCCCCCTGCTGCACTTGGTGAATGGGTTAAATGCAGAGGTGGAATTTCGTGCTGTGGTGTGTTCACGTATGACAAAAAATGGTCACTTTCACTTTTTCACTTCCCATAGTCATGGGACATTGCCCATCTAGTACTATAGTGTGCTGTCCATTTTTCATTCACAGTAGGTGCACTAGGCTAAGCAGAAATTGTCTTTTGACCTTGATAATATTCCATAATGGCATTTGGTCTGGAAAGTTTGCATGGTGATGTGAAAATGCTGCAGCTGGGAAAACACAAAAGGTGAAGCAACACTGGAAATTACTGGGTATGTCCTCGGCCACATGACTACCAGGTATTCACAAAAAGCAAGTTATGGAAACGTTATGAAAAAGTCTTAGTCTGATGATGATGGTGATTGTGGTGATATAATTATTACAAATAAAAGTAAATTCTAATGTGCATTTGAATGACCTCTCATTGTTTTTGTAGCGGATTTCTCCAGTCCCTCTAGTGGTAAAACGTCTCACCTGTTTAAAATCTGTATAAGGGGTGGCTGGTCTGGATACAGGGGTAACCAAAATCCAAACAAAATGTCAAATGCATCACTTTAGTGTCACACACATGAGTACTCAGATCCTCTTCTTCATGACAGTGACTCAGCTAAGGCAGGCAGGTACGAAAGAAACACAGTTTAGATGTCTATGTAGGTGCAGAAATGAATAAAGCCTTGTTGTTCAAGAGAGAAAGCTTATTTTAAAATAAAAATAATTATTTTGCTGCTTTATGAATTTCTGCACATACAAAGGCCTATAAACCATGTGTTTTTTTCACCTACCTGCCTTTTGGCAATTAGCTGAGGCAAGTAGGAAAGAACATAATTGGTGCATTTTCAAGACAGAAAAGAAGTGCATAAGAAGTCATTAATGCATTGATTTACCTGATAATTAGCAAACAGCTGTTCACACCCAAACCATGCTCTAAAGGTTGCTTGCAAGGCAGAGCATTATGATCAGTCTGACTGGAACATCAACATGCTTATTTAAAGGGCCCATATCCTAATTTTTAAGGTACCCTTATGATGATGTTGTTTCATGTGCCAAAACCAGTCATATTTCATTTCTACATTATCATATTTCTTGCTCTCTGTCTCCTTGAGACTTCAAATCAATCACAATATCAGGATGTCTGATGAACCAATCTGGGTTTGCCGGGAGAATCCTACCTTCCAGAATGCTTAGTGGTAATAGTGGAGTTTGGTGGAGGAGGAATAATAGACTAGGGATATGAAGGGGAATGCTAATTCCACAGCATACAAATACATCTTAGTCAATTAAATGAGGGCAAGTTTGTGGCCATAAAGACATTGTTTGATGAGCTTGGTGCGGAGGAACTCCAGTGGGCTGCACAGAGCCCTGACCTAAACCCAACTGAACACCACTGGGATGCATGAACTGCAATGTGTCAGCTCAGTCTAACACCAGTGCCTGAGATGACACTTACTTTTTTCAAGTCTTGTGGAAACCCTTCCCAGAAGAGAAGAAGCTGCTATAGCTGCCGAAGGGTGATAATTCTCAATGTCCATGGAATAGAATGCCCAACAAGCTCATGCAAACGTCATGGTTACGTGTTCTCAAACTTGGCCATGAAGTGTATAGAGTTGGCCATGGAGTGTCAGATGCTAGAAGAGCAGAATACAAAACTACACTTTCCACTTGGTTCTCTTTAAACATACTTTATAATCATGCACTCATAGGTTAATTAGTATCTACTCTCACTCTGTAAATCTTTCTCTCATGCAAGCACATTTGCCTCATTATATCACACAGACCCAAGAACCTCAAACAAAGTTCAACTTGGTCTAACTGTAATATACACACCAGTGGTGTACACCAGCTCTCTTTGAGTGTGTATAGAGGGGTTAATAAAAAGCTAAGCTGAAATTGCTCACAGTGCTTTGTCAGCATAGTGGCAACTGCATGGTATCAAACAAATCATATACAAGTGCCCCAGTAAAAAAATGTTGAAGATCATTAGTGTGCCTCCCCTGACTACAGGGACAGGGCAGTAACAAAAACTGACCAATAATTCAAGCGCATCACTAGCACGCGTACGTGCACACACACTCGAACGCATGGACGTTTCCATGTCATCATCGCAGTGACTCAGCTAGTCCCAAAGGGACAGGCAGGTAACCAAAACAGACATACTTTAAAGGGCTCTGTAGCGGAAGAAACTTAATAAGACAGCAGCCAATTCAATTGACTGACCGCAGGAAAAGCACTAATTAATTCATAAATTTAACTGATAATTAGCAAAGTGTCTTCCACACCCAAAGTCAATGATACATTTGGTTCAAGATATAAAGCATTAAAAATCAAGTTTTAAAGGTAGCTGCAGAGTTAGACAATAAAGGAATCTCCGATGAGGGCACCAGCATGTATATTTAAAGCGATTGTATCATTTTTTTATTTTTTAAAATTTTTTTACATGACCATTTTCCATCCTCTCAATCCCCATTTGTCTTAAAATGCAAACCATGTAATCTATATAGACAGACACTAGGAGTACAATGAAGAACTTTGTCATCTTTTATTCATCTTTTCATGTCAGTTTGTGACATTTCTGCTTTACAGTGCCTGATCAACTGAAAGTGTTATTGTTGTGAAAGGGAAACATCTAGAAGCAGCTTAGCCATGAAGTGGTGTAATGCTGTCAGCAAGTGCAGGAGTGCAAAATGTGTTCCAAACTGCCTCTGGAGGCAACATCAGCACAAGAACACCAGGAGCTGAATGCGTCTCCATGGCCAAACAGCAATGGAATGTCCAACAAGCACATGCAAGTGTGATAGTCAGGTGTCCACATACTTTCTGTTATGTTGTGCATACAGTTGAGTCAAGTGTATGATAAACTCAGCATTTAGTTACTCAACAAATAAAGTTAATGAGTATCTAGTCCTACTCTCTACCTCTTGCAAGCACATGTGTCTCTTTATATCACACAGGAGTGCCTACAACAAAGTACACCTGGGTCTAACTGTAATATAGAGCCACGTACACTTGCTCTCTTTAAGTGTGTATGCAAGGGTGAATAATAAAGCTGAATTTGACCAAGAAATGTTGTCATTAAAGTGGCTGCTGAATCTGCTCTATATTAATGAAGAGAATTGCTTTCCTTTACATGGCATCATCATAAAGGTCCATATCCATGAGTAAGTTATTCATTGAAGTTATTCCACAACAGTGTTACATTATACAAGTAATTATACAAGTATATAGTGTAGTACATAGTAATTATAGTAATTTAATATATTATTATTGTAATTATCATAATTCTTTGTTGGATTATATATATATATATGTGTGTGTGTGTGTGTGTGTGTGTGTGTGTGTGTGTGTGTGTGTGTGTATCTGTGTGTGTGTGTGTGTAT
>JBBPDB010148183.1:0-14573 GCA_037974465.1 Brachypetersius altus
GGAGAGACTGCCCCCTGTAGGTAGGGAATGGAAGTCGCTTTGGATAAAAGCGTCTGATAAATGCGGTAAATGTAAATGTAAATGTAAATGTAATAATTCATGCTCAGAACAAGTGTTTCTAGTGCAGCTTTGTTGATACATTGAATGAAATCTTTCAAAAAAGTGTACCTCTCAGCCAATAGAAGATCTCAACCAAGAATCACAGAGGTATTATTCAGAATATAAACATACATTGAAATATATACAAATAAAACAAATACAACCCGAGCTTAACATAGCAAGACCAGGCATATTAAATAATGCAGTGTAGAGGAATACCCGAATGATCTTTACCACAAGAGGAAAACCACTGTTAAATCTGAGGAGCAGAAAGGGTACCGTTAGTATAAGCACAAATTTAGTTTGAAAATAACACGCCCAGACAAAGGCAAAAGCAGCAATGGAACGAGGGACATATGAAAATGAAGTACAACTCATATATCTGGCAGCATCTTGCATAAATCCTGAACTTGTCTTTCACATAACGAAAGAAATAAGCAGGAGCTGAAAATGCCTGCATTACAGATCCTGCAGAGGCGATCAGAGACTATATGCAGGGTCTTGTGATGTGTTACAGACAGCAATCAACTTTTTGCATAAACATTTGCAGCTTAACCTGCAAAATGACAGCTTTATTCAGATAAGTATGTCATCTGAGACCATGTTTGGGAAAACTGAGACATTCTGTACTTTAACCTTGTAGTCATTGTTTTAGTTCAAATCCAATAGATTCAGAGGAGAGGCAAAGCCAGGTTAGACCACACTATTGGGGTAGCAATGGAAAACTGAAATAAAAGCTTAGTGATGTTTTATGTGTAACATAATTAGAGACAAAATGATTAAAATACCATACATTTAATCTTTGCTGAAACAAGAGTGCACTGTGTTCATGTAAAGTATTTTATTAGTTTATGTTGAAACGATGTACACTTGAACCAATCACTTTTTATAAAAAGTGAACAAAACTAGCATGAAGATTTTGATCAGTGTTTACTCCACTTGTTCAACCAGTTGCAGCGAGATATGCTAATTACTAAGTACGGCATCATCAGACAGCTGATTGGTAGCTGTCCTGATGGCAGGATTTCAGAATAAAGCATTTGTACGTCCACAATAAAACAATAAAAAACATTTCACTGTTAAATTACCAAGAGACTGCTCTGAACATTCTCCTTTCTTACAGCCATTTTGTACTGCACTGGCTCTATTATAGTATATACAATACAGCCTAGTGTAATATAGTCCACTGAGACATGATGTTAGTCCACTGAGAACAGCTATTATTCTTTTTCAGCATTTCTTATCCCTGTTCAGGAATGATGAGTGGTGTTTTCCATTTTAAAAGATGTGTAAAGAGGGAGCACTTCAATATAGCAAAGGCCACAGTTCGCCAGGTTGGAGCATATGTGAGAATGAGGCACAGCTCTGTTGGGAAATACGGGAAAATATCCGAGGAGCAGCAGTGCCTCATCTTTATAAAAATGCAGTTGTCATGGGAACTGACTTTGAATTTGAACTGCCCCTCAGTACTGTATGTGAGAGGGACCAGTTTCACAATCAGCATTCGGCTATGGTGTTTTCCTGAGTTGGTCATTTTTATTTAGGAGCTGCTGACAAAGGTATAATAAAGATTTTTTGTTTTTCTTTGTCAAGCAGGATTTTCCTGAACAGGCATAGCCTCGCAAGCTCATTGTCATGTACACTTTGAGGTTAATGCCACAAAGCATTTACAGATAACACAATAATCCTGGACATATTGTAAACTATAACATGTATACAGACGAACCTAATCAGTGACTATGCATTTGCCCCCAATTAACTAATCAGTGGGAGAGCACTTATTCTGATGCGGATGCTGGATCTGCGCCTTTGAGAGGGTAGTGCATCCCAACATTAAATGTTCAACAAACACTGGATTGTCTTTTAGCAGTATAAGCATAGAATTACTCACATAAGGTAAACACAATATTTTTGACCCTTGTACTCTACCCACAGAACCTAGAAAGAAAGGTCTTAAGCTGTAATTGTGAGGATCCTTCTGCATGTGGCTAAATTTAGGGTGATAAACGTCTGGCTATTTCATTAAGAACTACAATCCTCTTCAAATAAGGAAAGCTCGTGGGAGGAGGACCACCCCTGAGCAGGTTTCCAGTTCATTTCATTTATTAGTAGGCAATACGGACAGTGGTAATATAAATAATAATTCTTAAGGTTTCCGTGCTAAAGGGAGATAATTTCACACTGAGTCATTAATTTTGGTTCAAGCATAACACGAGGGCAGTGAAAAGAGGATGAGCCAGAGAGCACGGTACTTATTAAGGGTCAAATATAGACAGGGGCATCATTAGCCCTTGCTTGCGTCATTAGCAAGCCATCGGCGCAAAAGGATGGATTCATCCCTCCTGGTACTGCCTTTAGTAACAGAAGGAGAGAATCTAGCTCTCCGGTGCCTTGTGTTTACTGTAGATATAGAATTCTACATGTATTAACTACATGTAAAGCAAAGAAAAACACAATAAAAAACACTCCATAATATATTTACTATTTTTATTGACGAGCCTTGGTGGATCTTTGTCAAATTAGTTTCCAGAATCCTTTAGCAATGTACAATTTTGTTGAATTCATCACTCCATGGAAAGCACATGACATTATCTCCAACATGTTGATATGATTCTAACAACAATTTCACTTCTAAGCATGCATTTGACTAAAAAACAGTGAAACAAATGACAGACTCCATGAAGACAAGATGAAAAATCCTTTAAATTATATAAAATTGCATATTTGGAACATATGGCCATCATTTAGAAATGAAAATTTAAATTATTTCTTGAAATGATAGAAAATGGTGTATTTCTAACAGGTTGAATTATTTGACACTCTGTTTTAAACTCTTGTATTAAATGCAGAATGAATGCAAATTAGAAAAAAAAATGGCGTCATACGGGTCATTTGGCTTTGTTAAATCACACGCTATTATATATTTCATCATCCAGGTTAAAAAAGTGGGCAAGAGGGAGTTCTGAGCTGGAAGTCAGCAGAACTGAAAGAAAAAGTATGAATAACTGTTAAAGAACAGAAGTGAGTGATCTGTGGTGAGATATATTTCCTAAATGAATTGCTGGGGGTTTATCTGCCTAGATCTAAAATGAGGTTTCAGGATGTGATGTGATGCCAAAAAAAACTAAGATACTGGAGAGAAGTAAAAATCAGCTATTTATAGAAAGTGGAAGGTGGTAGAAATTGTACAATGGCAAAATAATAAGGTATTATAACTACATATTACAGCTTGGAAAACCATTGACTAGTGGTGGAAAGTAAACAACAGAAAAGTGTTTGAAACCAAGGATTTGTGCTTCTTACCTTCCAGCGGTTTCCACACTCATTGCACAGCACAAACGTGGTCATAGGTTCATCAGCACTGCGGGTTTGCACCTGTGTAATAACATTTCAAAAGATATTTCCAATGTGTCTTGAGACAATATCAAATATGTTAAGGGAGAGCTACTGCTCCAACATGAAAGAGGTTATTGTGTTAATTCAATCAGAGAAGACCAAAAATACATTATACATTGGATTACTGTTGTATGTGCCAGTAAATGTAGTGAACATATTGGTAAAATATTAGTAAATGCACTTGGAAGTAAGTGTTACCTGGTTGTAAGTACAGTTCTTTTTCTTGCACTTGCCGCACTGCAGCAAATCAGTAGTGGTGCCACCAGTCTTTGCCATCTGGTGCTCACGGATGGCTTCCTGGGTCAGAACATTCCTCAGCTGCTTGAGCTCATCACTGGCCATCTCCTTCATTACGGAGAATATAACAGAGGTGAGTCTAAAAGGACTGCAAATAATTTAGAAATACTACATTGAATTGGAAATGTGCAATCATGCAAAGATATTTCAGTATGTGTCCAGTGACAGGGTTGAGAAAGCAGCTCAACCAAGTCACTGGACCTGTTCTATATCAGCTTCCAACACATTTGATCACGCTAATGATGGGCTACAAAAGCTAAACTCTTAAACCTTAAAATTATGATCCAGCTTAGCAATTACGAGTAAACATTTTAAGCTCATTTGTAAGTAATTATGTAGGAAATCAAGGGATTAAAATGTGGGCTGGATAGGCATCTGTGGAGGCTAGAAAATCTCTGGCCTTGGAACCATGACATGAATCCACACCCTTGTTTGAATTTGCCCATGTTTGAATGCATGTCAAGTAATCGAGTAGGTTTACTGTCTTTTCAGCAAAGTACACAGTTAAATTAAACGATGGACCAACACAAGAACAAATACTGAACACCACAAGATTACATAACTAATGCAACCATAAGAGGTCACAAGCCAGAGATTCCTTGTGCCGGTCGCAAGTCCAGATAAATGCAAAGGGTTGTGTCAGGAAGGGCATCCGTAGAATCTAAGCCAAAATCAAACAGACCCGGGTTAACGACGACTGCCACCAGTGCTGTTGACCTACAGGGTGCCGGTGGAAACTGGGCTACTGTTGGTTGACGGAGGAGAGAAGCAAGGCGTGTATGTAGGCAGAGAGAGAAGAGGAAAGGCAAGAGTGTGGAACTGAGAGTAGGGACTTTAAATGTTGGAACTACGACAGGTGAAGCTAGAGAGCTGGTGGACATAATGCAGAGAAAGAAGGTGGATGTACTATGTGTTCAAGAGATCAGGTGGAAAAGTAGCAAAGCTAGAAGCTTAGGAGAAGGGTTTAAGTTGTTCTACCACGGTGGAGATGGGAGGAGTAATGGAGTAGAAGTTCTCCTGAAGGAGGAGTTTTGTTAAGAACACAAGAACACTCTTTTGTTAAGAGTTTTGTGGAAGTGAAAAGAATGTCAGATAGGCTGATGAGTGTGAAGCTTGAAGTTGAAGCAATAATGATAGATGTTGTTAGTGGTTACGTCCCACAGGTCGGATGTGAGCTAGAAGAGAAGCAGAATTTCTGGAGTGAGCTGATGATTTGATGCAGCTTCCCCAGAGTTGAGAGAGCGGTAATTGGTGCACTTTGACAGACATGTTGGTGACAGGAACAGAGGTGATGGAAGTGATTGGCAGGTTTGGTATCCAGGAGAGGAACGAAGAGGGATAGATGTAGGTACACTTTGTAAAAGGATGGAAATGGTTTTTGTAAATACTTTCTTCCAGAAGAGACAGGAATATAAGAGTGGAAGGAGGAGCACACAGGTGGACCACATCTTATGGAGAAGTTGTCATTCGAAGTAGATTAGTGACTTCAAGGTAGTGGTCGGTGAGAGTGGAGTGAGACAACATAGGATGGTGGTCTGCAGGATGAAACTGATGGTGAGGAAGATGAAGAGAACAAAGGTGGAGCAGAGGATCAGGTGGTGGAAACATGGTTATGGTTAGGTGGAAAAAAGGAATAGTGTTTCAAGGTTTTCAGGGTGGGAGTTGAAAGAAAGGCTCTTGGTGTCCAAGAAGTGCTCCCAGATGATTTGACAGATACAGCTAATATGAATAGGGAGACGGGTAGGAGGGTAATTGGTGTGTCATCTGGAAGGAGTAAAGTAGATAAGGAGACTTGGTGGTGGAATGAAAAAGTCCAGGAGCATATACAGAGAAAGAAATTAGCTAAGAAGAAGTGGGACACTGAGAGGACTGAGGAGAGTAGACAGGAATACGGGGAGATGCAGCATATGGTGGAGGTAGATGGAAAGGACATGCTGCAGGTTAGGATGATTAAGGATAGGGAGGGAAATGTACTGACATTGCCAAATGTGAGATGTGAAGATGGAAAGAGTACTTTGAAGAGCTGATGAATGAGGAAAATGAAAGAGAACGTAGATCAGAAGAGGTGACTGTTGTGGAGCAGGATGTAGCTGAGGTTAGTCAGGATGAAGTGAGGAAGGCTTTGAAGAGGATGCAGAGGGGAAAGTCAGTTGATGACACACCTGTGGAGGTATGGGAGTGTCTAGGAGAGGTGGCAGCAGAGGTTTGACTAGGTTGTTCAACAAGATCTTGATGAAGTGAGAAGATGCCTGAGGAATGGAGGAAAAGTGTTCTGGTGCTGATTTTTAAGAACAAGGGAGATTGTGGCAACTACAGAGGAATAAAGCTAATGAGTGGTGGAAGCCAGGCTTAGGTCAGAAGTAAGCTTTTGTGAGCAGCAGGACGGTTTCATGCCAAGAAAGAGTACTAAGAGTGCTATTGTTGCTTTAAGGATGCTGATGGAGAAGTACAGAGAAGGCCAGAGGGAGTTGCATTATGTCTTTTTAGATTTAGAGAGGTGTCGAGAGAGGAGCTGTGGTATTGCACGAGGAGGTCTGAAGTGGCTTAGAAGTATCTTAGAAGGGGCAGGACATTTGTGAGAGCTGTCAGGCAGCAGTGAGGTGTGCTGTAGGAGTGACAGAGGAGTTCAAGGTGGTTCAAGGTGGAGCCCCTTCTTGTTTGCTTTAGTGATGGACAGGCTGACAGATGATAGGAGTTTGCATGGACTATGGTGTTTGCAGATGACATCGTGAACTGCAGTGCGAGCAGGGAGAGGGAAGAGGAAAGGCTAGAGAGGTGGAGATTGAGAGGGGCACAAGTGGGCCAGTGATGTTGCAGGGAGTAGAAGTAAAGAAGGTAGAGGCCTTAGACCCTTAAGTACTTAGGGTCTACGGTCCAAAACACCAGAGAGAGTGGAAAAGAGGTCAGGTGTGGTGTGTGATTTCAGCAAAAATGAAAGGAAAGATGTACAAGACGATAGTGAGACCAGTGATGTTGTATAGTTTGGAGACGGTGGCAATGAGGAAAAGACAGGCAGAACTGAAGGTTGCAGAGCTCAAGATGTTGAAGTTCTCTTTTGGAATGAAGAGGATGGATAGGATCAGAAATGAGTAGATCAGAGGAACAGCTCATGTTAGATGCTTTGGAGATAAAGTCAGAGAGGCCAGACTGAGATGGTTTGGGCATGTCCAGAGGAGAGACAATGATTACAGAGGCAGAAGGATGCTGAGGTTGGAGCCACAAGGCAGGAGGCTGAGAGGAAGACCAAAGAGGAGATTTATGGATGCGGTGAAAGAGGACATGAAGTTAGTTGGTCTGAGGATAGAGGATGCAGAAGATGAACGAAATGGAGACAGATGACTCGCTGTGGTGAGCCCTGAAGGGAATAGCCAAAACAGAAAGAAGAAGAAGAAGAAGGCATGATTACATAAGTACAGACAGGACATAAATACACATGGTGCAAAAGAGCAAGAGACAGAGTGTAGATGACAAAAGCAGAACAAGTGTGAAAGGACAGTATTTTGACAGATACTGTATCCCAGCAGCAGAGTTGTTAAGAAGTGCAAAAAAATGCAAATATAGAAGTAGACAGCAACAAATAATAATTTTGCAAATAATAGCAGCAGCAGGACAGAGAATGTATAATACATAACAGAAATTTACAGTGACAGTTGGAGTGTAAGTTGTTTTGTTTAAGACAGAACAGGTGAAAGTGGGCTGAGGGAACAAATTGTTACCCATTTTAGCAGTGAAGGCCAGCATGCTACAGAAGCTTTTGCTAAATGGAAGTGGAGAGAATAGGTGTGTGAGGGGGGTGTGGGGTCTTTCACAAAGCTGGTGGTTTTGCGGATGCAGCAAGTGGTCCGTGACAGAGGAGAGAGATACCTCAATATTCTTCTCAGCTGCCCTCACTATCCTCTGAAGTGTCTTACGATCTGAAACGCAACAATTTCGTGCTACACCATGATGCAGCTACAGAGAATGCCCTCCATAATCCCTCAGTAGAATGTGGTATATATTTAGGGTGTGCTCTCCTCAGTCTCTGCAGTATGCTGCTGGGCCTTCTTGGCGATTGCACTTGTGATGATGGTCAACGCGAGATTCCGCATTAATCTCACGTTATTCAGCAGGGGGAGACCATGTCGCGCCTTCCTGAAGTCAATATACATCTCTTTTGTTTTATCCAAATTCAAAGATGGGTTGTTGGTTCTGCAGCAGTCCGTCAGCCATTGCACCTTCTCTCTGTAAGAGGCTTTGGCCTTTCTGAGAGTTTGCTGTTCTGAGGTAAATTATAATGCCTGAACTGAAAGTTTCCTCCTTGCAAAATGCTAACAGTCTATTCAGTTGAGCAGCCTTATCTGGAACGCTGTCGCTGAGCCATATCTCTATAAAAACAACACGGGTGGTTCATTGGTGTCATATGTAGTCCAGTTTGTTCAGTGAGAAAACATTAGTTAGTAGGAAGGGGGTGTAGCTGGCCACTCAGCACTAGCTTTTAGCCTAGCATAGGCCCCCACTGCTTGCTGTACCACTTGCAATGTCCCCTCACCCAGCCAGCAGCATCAGGTAATGCCTTGGTCTGAGAGCTTGGTTTATGAAGCAAGCTGTGATCACAGAACTTGTCCAGCAGTCTATGTTTGAAGTTCATCAGTGCTAATGTGAATGTGTGCAAAAGATCAGTGTGAAAGCTGACTACAACTACACTTTATCACCAAATCTTAGCACCACCGTCTTGGTATCAATGCATAAATATATGATGGAAATGGAAGGATTTCTACCTCAGCAGTCATGGTGGCTATGCGGTTCAGCTCAATAGCTCCATCCAGAACATTCTTGCGCAAGTTGGGATTCTTAGGATCCTTCAGATTACTGATACGGCTTCGCACTCTGTTTTTATATTTCATATCTGTGGCTTTAATCTCCTGGTAGATATTTAAAGAGAAGGCAGTTAAGGTAGAAAACTAGATTACAGATATACTTATCCTGATGTATTTATCACATATATGATATGGCCTACAGTGGCCAGATTCATGGTTGCTTGGCTCACAACAATTTTTGAGCTAGACAGTGTGTAACATAATGTTGAGAGTTTTATTTTTTAAAGAAGTTTGATTTTTTTTTAAAACCTACATCGCATGAAAGATGGCATGCTTGTAGCCCTATGTGACTGATGCTGAAGGGGGGCGGGGGTATACTTTTGTGTTAGGGTAAGAACAAAAAGAACAAAAATAAGAAGTTGGCCTCTAGGAAGTGCATGACTTCTGGAGTGGTGCCACAAGTGAAAAATGTCAGTGCAAAAATCTGGTGCTTCACTATCCAATATCTTGTCGTTAAAACCTTACATTTGAAATGCTGCAAAACTATCTTTGGGGTACATGCCAGATTTTGCTGTAACTAACACAAAACTGCAAAAATTTGATATGTTTACACATTTGCTCACATCACCTAAGTTTACATTTGGGCAGATTGCACATTCTGCAGCTTATTCTCTCAACTTCTGCCGCAGTCATATTACACACTGCAATGTGGTACGTCTAGTTTTTTTTTATTCAATTTGCCACATAAACAGAAACGGTGCATTAAAACATACGTTTTCACTTAGAAAATAAATGAATCTCATTTAAAATGGTATCTTAAGGTACCATATTAAAATAAAACCAACTAAACTGAAAGGATATGATCTTCTATTTCAGCTGCCATGGCATCACAGTTTGCCCCATAATCCTTGTAGTCATCTAAAGTATAGAATTTTGGGTCATTAAAAATATTAGACAGAAATCATGTTTATATCTAGAAATCATGTTTAGAAATCATGTAAATATCTTCTGCTGTTGCTTACCATCCGTACGTAGTGCAGCAGATAACATTTCAATGCACTTGTCCCTGATGGAATCCCCAGTGAGTAAGCGAGGGGAGAGAGGTCCACCCCCTGAGCCGAAGGAGGGGGATAGTGGGCTGGTGGGTGTAGTGGGCGTCTTCGGCGTGTCAGCTTTACCTTTGCTGCTTAGAAGTAAAAAGTCACATGGTATTCATTTAGCCTCATTTAAATTAATCAGACTGTGTATCTAATGCAATGTCACTGCTAACATGGTGGGTAGTATTCAGTCCAGTGCCTTACTAACTGCATTATCCAATCTATGTTCCTGCCGGAGCAGTAATATGATTGATTAATTATTCATTAGATAAAAACAGATTTCCATCAGACAGAACTTCTGTCCTCTGCAGGTGGTGAAGGCAATGCAACTATCCAGTACCCAAAATGATCCCTGTAATGTTAGTTTATGTGTGAACATCACAGAGGCGCACTCAGAGGGGAAGCAGGGAATTATTTCAGTTTTGCCTCACAGGTCTCATGCGACAAAATCAGGCATTACTTTATGTTTGTGTTAAGACTATGAAGTAAAAGTTCACTGGAGTTATTTTCCAGTAAAAAAAGGGTCCCATAAACTGTTCACTTAGATCTAAAATAGTGTTTTAAATTCTGGCCTGAAGATCTCAATGATCTAAAACACAGTTAAGTCATCAGGTAAGCACCAGGCCCATCACAAGCTGAGAATAAATGAAAAAACAGAAAAACTAAATGTGTAAAGTGCTGGATTCCACTAGGGTCAGAAAATCACCTCACACCTGCTTTAAAAATGCAGCTTTAGTGACAATCACTTAAACCATTTACTGCTTAAAACCAGCAGTGGACAGTTGTGAGAATCCGAAAAGAAATGACAGCCTGAGAAAAGAACCCTGGAATAAAGTGAATAGATAAAAATGGTACCGTCCATCATTGCTGTCTGTGGACATCTTTCTCTGTAACACTGGGTGAGCCGACTTAGAGCCATGAGAATCTCTTCTGGAAAACACACAAGTACACATCAGTTCTTACTGCATTCATTTTATGATGAACATTTGCAGATTTAAAGCAAATCTATGGAAAATGTACATTTGAGATGTTTGAGATATCGGTACACTCATTTTCTGTAACCGCTTAATCCTCACTAGAGATGCGGGAACCCAGAGACTATGCTGGGGCCACTGGGCACAAGGCAGGGGATCACCCTGAGCGGGGCACCAGCCTACCGGAGCACACCATTGACTTACACACTCGATTTAGAATTGTCTTTGGACTGTTGGAAAAAGGAAACCTGCGCCACCATGAGGAGAACATGCAAACTCCACACATCTAAGACCTGGACCCCTTAGATGTGTGAGGCAACAGCACTACTTAAAGTGTTTATTAATAATTAGTTGTATGTAATAACTAGGGCTGGGCACGTTAACGTGTTATTATCATGTTAACACAATATTATTTTAACATGCGTTAATGCAGGTCTTTTTTAATCATTTCATTTTGAATGTTGCTTTATTGTGCTCATGAGTGTGCGCGCAGCACGCAGCTCTACACATAGACATATATTCTGTGTCTACGGCTCTAGGTCTCAGCTGGTTTTCGCTGCGGTCAGACGTCCCAGTACTTTTGGCCATTACACCAACAGAGACTTTAATGACACTGCATTTAGATACATAGACTTTCATATGAAAGTTCCTCCTTTATAACTGCTATAATGGTCCCACTGCCCATAATCTGGACTCTGAGGGGAACTTGTTTTTCAATAGCTTTGATTTTATATTTGATCACATTAATGTTTAAAATTTACAATAAATATTAGTAACTGCAGCTGTGTAACTGTGTTAAAGGGAACACCGCTGTTAAAAACAGAACCAAATGTTAGCAACAGCCGTACTACTTTAGCGCAATACACTACTTTTGAATTATTTTTAAAAATTTTACATATAACAATGCAATTAATCGCGATTAATCGCAGAAAACCATGTGATTAATCCGGATTAAACATTTTAATCGTTGCCCAGCATGAATCATAACATAATGAAGGTTTGTAATTGTCCTTGCCTTTCTCCTGAGAGCTTCTTAGCTGGTGGTGAGCTGGAAGACTTTGAGCTGGTTGAGTCCCTTCTGAAATAAAAAGGTATGATTAATATTTTTAAAAACATCAACAATAAGAAATCAGTAAAGCGATCTCCAGAGTAGCTAGAGGAGGTCACTGTACCTCTGAGATTTTAAGTCACTTGGTTGTCGTCCTTGGCTAGACTTAGA
Source organism: Brachypetersius altus (assembly GCA_037974465.1). NCBI lineage: Eukaryota > Metazoa > Chordata > Actinopteri > Characiformes > Alestidae > Brachypetersius > Brachypetersius altus. The sequence goes on from JBBPDB010148183.1 coordinate 11,879, forward strand.
ATCAGTGGAGTCTTTCCTGCATAAAAAACAGTAAAGCCAGTAAAACAGTGTAAAACTGCTGAAATAGTGTGCATTCATGTGTCAAAAACAGCTGCAATTCATTTCTATATTTCAATATTTAATCCGTTCAGATCCACTAGAAGCAGTTTTAGTTCATTTAAGAGTGGCATGTGTAGGTGACCCTCTGTGACTGGCTGCCCTGCACTGTGCGTCATTCAAAACACTCTTGCTAATTTCAAAGTGGTGAGAGGGGAGAGCTACACTTTTGCATGCTGCAACATTGCATTTACAGATTAGTGTCCATATATAGGGCATCTAAACTGGGATGTGAATGGTGTGTGTGAAAAATGAACAGTGTTTACATAGTATATCAAACTCTTTCATTTTCAAAAGGCAAGCAAAATCTGTTTTCTGTGAGCCCTTCATGTGTTTTCTGTGGGCCCTTTATGCTCCATGACACATTTCATGCTTTCAACCAGACCTTTCTCTCTTGCCATCCTGGATAGGCTTTTTGGCAGGCTGCTGTTTGAAATCTGCTGAATCTTTCCTGTAAAGAGAACATGAAAGGATAAAATCTGTATAATGGAAATCCCATCTGAACATGCATAAAAGGCATGAGCTGAACACATTTCACCACAAGCAGCATCATCTTCAAACTACCTAAACAAAGTCAAACTAATCCATGCACTGATGCTGCCCTCTGCCTTTCATCCAAAGTGACACACATCTATTCCAACCTCTCTTTCTTCATTTCCACAGACGGCCTTTTAGGTGGCTTACTGTCCCCCTCGTCTCTGCTGACAAACGAGTATTACTTCAGTACGAGCTATTCTTCATCTTAAACCACACATGCAAGTCATGACATTCTTCATCTTGGATAATTACAAACACACAACAGTAAATAATCTCGTTGAATAGTTAAGTAGTTAGTAATCATTTCAACAAGACTGAGTGAGACACAGTGCCTTGTCTATAGACTCCAGCAGTGTTGGACCACTATGGTTGGCCAGTAGTGGTCCAATGAGTCCAGAAATAACAGATTAATAAAAAGGAAAATAAATAAATAAATAAAAAATGTAAAAATCACATGCTGCAGACCTGTCTTTCTTGTTCTCAGTTCGCTGTTGTGCACTTTGCTTTGGAGCCGGTGTGTCTTTTCTTTGGTTGTTGCGGAAAGAAAGAAGAAACGCTTCTGTTAGTATTTAAGATACACGACATCATACTATATATATACAGGGGTCCTTGAGTTACGACACAGATCCGTTCGTTTGACAGTGATAAAATCCAAATTTTGATGTTGAGACTGTTTCAACTCGAGGCCCCCCTGTGTTTGTGTGTGTGTGTGTGTGTGTATATATATATATATATATACCTATCAGTATTTTTGTTTTAACGAATATATAAACAATAAAACTCATCCGTGTCTGACCTTTCTTTTTCTTTGTCTTTCTTCATATCTAGTGAGGGGCGTTTCGTCAGAGTGGGGGGATGAATGTGAAGAGGAGGTGTAGGAGCATCATGATCCACAGTCTCTTTTCTAAACAACAAACAATTCATTATTTATATACATGCACAGACGTACTAAAACGGCATGGATGCAGAGAGCAAAAAGTTGTAGCATCTGAAATGCTATGCTAATATTCTACTGCAACACAGCACCAATCACAGCCAATCACACACATAAGTTCTACAAAAAATCATTTTGAACAATGATATTATACAACACCAAAACTGAAAAAGTTAGGATGATACTTTCATTGCGGACAGCATGAGCCCAAGATATTTCGTGTTTTGTCTGTTCAACTTTTTTCATTTGTTAATTTACATCTATTCAAACATTTCAGACCTGCAACACAATGGGACAGAAAAGCATTTACCACTTTGTAATGTTGCCATTCCTTCTCACAACACTTAAAACCACAATGTTTGTCTCATTGCTAAAGTGACCCTGTTTCAACTTTTCTCGGAAATTAAGCTAACCATACAAAATATTAAATATCTGGGGTTCATGCTGTCTGTAATGAAATATGATATAAAAATCAACATAAATGTCAAAATGACTATTTTTTATTTGCATTTTTTGCAACAAAACCATTCTTTATGTGTGTTAACCAAGCCGTCCTACTGCATTACTGTTCAAGTATCTCTGATTAATTTTTTGCAGTTACACAAAACGCTTTCACATTACATAGCCAAAGTGTGGTAGCAGCATCATTTATTACTGTGGCTACAAAAACTGTGACTGTGTTACACCGAAGGAAAGTGTTATGAATGGGGAAAGAAGGATAGTGTTTGGTTTGTTACTGTAAACTGATGCACAGACCACAGCAGTGTACACAGCAGACCATTGCACTTAGATTAAGTCAAAACAGCTTAGTAATCATTACCTCCAAGTTGAACACAAGTTTACTGTTTATAGAACTAGGAAATAAGAATGACTTAAAAAAATAGCATATCCTACCTTGAGGATTTTTAGTAAATGAAATAAAGCATCACTATGCACTGTTTCAGTTCAGAATAACTGAATGTTTTCTTACAGTGCTAGGCAAAATCCCACTATTAATGTTTTTGGGTGGAGGTAGCACAGTGGGTAGGATACTTGCCTCTAGACCAAGAGGTCATGGGTTCGAATCCTACCTTCAGCACAGCACCACTGGGTCCCTGAGCAAGACCCTTAACCCCAAGTTGCTCCAGG
>JBBPDB010148193.1:0-14573 GCA_037974465.1 Brachypetersius altus
TTTTTTTTTTTTTTTTTAAATAAGAAATAAGTAAACAGTAGGAAAGAGACATAGTTAGTCGCCAAAGTGCTCCTTGAGCTCCTTGAGCTCCTTGAGCTTTGGGATGGCCTGTGCCCTGTTTAGTAGCTAGATGAATTCTTCAGCCTTCAAATAGTAATGCAAAATATCAATCAAATCTATCAAATAAGCCTTACCTTAAAAAATGAGCTGACTTTCCTGTGCTTTCCCACCTGTCACCCACACTGTCCTGCTTAATACTAAGCCTGTATGACAAAGAATAACACAGTTATTCTTCCCAATGACACTTTTTGGCTTCAAAACACGGTGGATATCTCTTCTCCTTTTGGTTACGTTGACTCTGTAAATGAAATCTGAGTTCAATGATGTCATATATATGAACTAAAACAACAGCCTTCAGCCTGTATGGATTTTACTGTAATATTGTTCAATTCTCCTGTATTCCTGAGTGAAAATAATGGATGCATATTCTAAAAGCTTATATCAAAAAGACAAAATACTAAACCAAAACCACACAAATGACTGTTAAAATGAATTAATAAACTCTTTATTGATGTCAGAACATAACTCCACAATTAATCCTGAATTGTCTCACTGCTAATGACTGCCAAGCCAACTTTGGAAATAAAAGGTGTGCTGTCTGCTATAGCTAAAAATAGTTAGAATTAGTTCATTTGAATCTTAGGTAATATAAATATAGCTTTAGATATTTCATGTTGGTAAATGGTAACTTAAGGTAAAGGTTAGAGACTAACTATTGTTAGCCAGAGAATCTAATTTATTCAGTTCATAAATTAGATGAACACTTTACTTTCTATCCTTTTTTTGTGCATCCCAAAGGTGTACAATATATGATCATGTAGGAGGTATATTATAGTATAGTATATATATTGCATATTCCCCCCATTTCCTGTTTATTATAGACCAGACAATTTATTGATTCACAATTCAAAATGAATTTCAATAAAACATTTCAGCATCTGCCTATTAGCTTCAAAGACTTAAAGCTCTACAAAAGAGCAATTAAGGCAGAAGACACAAAAGATGCATGTACAACGCGTAGCAAGTCGGCAGTCACAAATAAGCCAATATGAATATTATAACTGCAGAGAAGAGATAAAATACAAAGACGTGATTAAAGCCATGGCTCTGTATTCTAGCCTTTCCATCATCAACACTCATACAGGCTCATTCGTGACAGTTTATTTGCTACTTGTTATACATGCATCTTTAGTGTCTTCTGCCTTATAGCTTCACTGGCTCTGACTAGTCAGGAAGAGTAATCTGACTTTGATTCACTACAGACAGAAATGGACTCTGCACCTGTGAGTGTGTTTGTGTGTTTTGTGTTTTGAGTGCTGAGTGATGAATCATTATTGTTGCACCTGCAGGAAGGAGGGCTCTTAGTTCAGACTGAAGAGATCTCCAGATTTTTAACAACACACAGGGTATCAGTGTGTGCAGGTGTATCGACTATATACACAATATGGACAAAAGTATGGGGACGCCTGACCTTTACACCAACAGGGACTTTAATGACATTGCATGCAAATACACAGACTTTAATATAGAGCTGCACAGCCTTTGCAGCTATAACAGCTTCCACTCTTCTTACAAGAATTTCTGTGGGAATTTGAGCTCATTCATTCTGTAGAGCATTTAGACGGTCAGGCATTGAAGTTTGATGAGAAGGCCTGGCTCACAATCTCCATTCCATTTCATCCCAAGGTGTTGGATGGTGCTGAGGCCAGGGCTCTGTGAGGGACAGTCAAGTTCTTCCACACCAAACTCATCCAACCATGTTTTTATGGACCTCGCTTTGTGCACTGGGGCATAATCATGCTGGAATAGAAAAGGTTCTTCCACAAACTGTGTCCACAATGTTGGAAGCATGACGTTGACCAAAAGGAGGTCAGACAGATATGGGGTGAGGTCCCTTGAAAGTTAACGGAAGGATTTTGAATTCAATTACGTGGTGGGATCTGATAATGATGCGGGCGGCTGAATTCTGGACCAACTGAAGCTTATGAAGAGATTTTTGAGAAAGACCAAAGAGGAGGAGGGAATTACAGTAATCTAGGCGAGAAGTGACAAGACTATGGACAAGAATAGCCGTAGACTGGGCTGTATAGGTTGGGCGGAGACGATTTATATTGCATAGATGGAAGAATCCAGACCAGGTAATGTTATTGAAATGGGATTGGAAAGAAAGAATACTGTCAAGGATGACACCCAGACTCTTAACCTGTGAGGAGGCTGAAACCGAGCAATTGTCAATAAGGAGAGAGAAACTGTCAGTTTTGGATAGTGTAGATTTGGTACCAATGAGAAGAACCTCAGCTTTGTCACTGTTTAATTTGAGGAAAAACAGGTTTTTATTTTAGTCAGACAGTCAGTAAGGGAGGAGGGCAGGAGGTTGGAAGTTTACTGGTAAGGTAGAGCTGGGTGTCATCCGCTTAACAGTGGAAACTGATGTTAAATGTGTGAAAGATACTGCCAAGAGGAAGGAGATGAATAATGAAAAGGATGGGGCCCCAGGACAGATCCCTGGGTACACCAGAAGTAACAGGGGAAGGCTGGGATGAGAAAGATTTGAGCTGAATGAACTGAGTGCGACAGGAGAGATAAGATTTGAACCAGTCTAAGGGGGTGTGAGTGATACTAATGGAGGATAATCTATTGAGGAGGGTGTGACGAATGGTGTCAAAGGCCGCACTTAGATCAAGGAGAATGAGGATGGTGAGTAAACCGGAATCCACTGCTACAAGGAGGTCATTGGTAACTTTTATAAGGGCAGTTTCGGTGCTATGAAGGGGGTGAAAACCTGACTGGAACTGGACAAAGATTTCGATAACTCCTGACAATACTCTCTTAATTTCCAAATAAAAATATTGTTATTTAAAGCATAATTTTAGAGGGAATGACAAAACATTAAAATGAGAGAAATTATTGCAGAAAACGAATTCTCACTCTTAAACAGAATGGCAATAATTACCTTGGACCTATTTCTAATAGTGTTTGCCATCCAACTGGTCACATTGCGAGAAGAGCGTGTTGATTGCAGTAGTGTTTTTATACTTTTCTTTCTTTAAACTTTTCCTATATAATGGTAAGATCTAAAAATCGTATAAGTTGGAGTTTATATGGTATCCTGTGGAATATACACGTCCCAACAGCTGTCTGACTGTCTGAGAGAGCTGCTTCCACCTTGTGGTCCATGTTGAAATGACGCCTGAATTGTGTTAAGACACACCGTGTAAAATTAGTGAAGCCTAAGATTTTTTTCCTCCTGAGCGTGGACTGGCGATATTGCTTACAACAGCTTTCTATTTTTTCTCCGCAAATTATGAACAAAAAACCGGCGTTCGTTTGAGGATAACCACACGACATGGACAAAAGTATTGGGACACACATCTTAATTATAGATTTCAGGTTGCCCCTTACTTCCAGTGAACGGTAATATTAGTGCGTCAGCACACCAAGACATTTTAGAAGCCATGCTTTGCAGATACAGTTTGGGGAACAATCTTTTCTATTCCAGCATGACTGTGCCCCAGTGTACAACTCAAGCTCCATAAACACATTTCTAGGTGAGTTCATGGAAGAACTTGACTGGCCCACGCAGAGCCCTGACCTTAGCACCATCCAACACCTTTGGGATGAACTGGAACAAAGATTGTGAACCAGGCCTTCTCGTACAACATCAGCTCCTGACCTCCCCACAGAAACACTTAATTGTGGAACAACTCATAATTGTGGAAAGCTTTCCAAGAAGAGTGCAAGCTCTTATAGCTGCAAAAAGGAACCAACTCTATATTAAAGTTTACGTATTTGAATACAATGTCATCAAAGTTGGTGTAACGGTCAGACGTCCCAATACTTTTGTTCATATAGTGTATGTATGTGTCTATGAACGTATTTATTCATTTATGACATTTTTATGCCAGGGGGCTCCTCAGGACATTTGTTTCCATAATTTCTGTTCTACCCAATATATGACAAAAAAAGTTATTGATTTGGGGAATATTTCCTTTAATTTCAGAAAGTGCCTCATGAAACAAACCAACAAGCATTTATAAACAATCGACAGGTTTTGGGCAGTGGGACGCTGGCTACTGAGCTACTGAGTGCTGCATAGTGCAATCACAGCAAAAACATAGTAACTGCAGCCACCTGGGACAACTTTTCAACCACCTAATTATTATAGTAACACCCTAGCAATCAAATGGAACACCTTAACACCTGTCTGTAACAAACACCATCCAAACAACCATCAATAATCTGGCAGCAATTTGGGATTACAAAGCAACCAAAGAGTAGCCACAGAGGATCCGCATGCCATGGCAACCACTTTGAACACCATGGTAACCACTCAAAATACTACAGGAGACTGCATAGCAACACATTAGCAACCATAACAGATAACGCAAAAACTGACCAACTGCAATACCACAGCAACCACCTTGTAACACCTTAGCAACCAAATACAACATCAACATCAACTATCTAGCAACTTTGTTTCAACTGGTTTGTGCTATGTTGGACGGCAAGAACAGAATTTTTCAAATCGTTCTGCTTCGAAATTTTTTTCATTCCTTTTCTGAGGAGAATGTCTGTTCTGCACAATCAGCTCAGTGATCGCTTACAAGGTCAATAAATCAGTGAAACTTGGATAATTCTCAGGTCATTTTAATGACCGTCCATTATATTTTGGTTGGTCCCTAGTCCCACCCTCTCTTTTAAGGTGCAATCAGGTTTGTTTCACTGACAGGTTTTTGCATCAATACTTTTTCCCAGTTTCTTACAGAGTGTCTAATCCTGTCAGTGCTATTTGAGGGTCTGGTATTTAGAATGACAAGAGTCTCTAGGCATGACATACAGAAACTGCTAAACTGGGAGACAGTAGTATTTAAGATAAGAGACCAAACATTTGAGGAATTCTGAACCAAAGTCAGAAGCAATGAACAGCATTCCCTTATCACTGTTCTTTTTGTCCTGGTGGCTTTGTGATGTTCCGATACCTCCAGAAATGAAGGTTCAGTGGCATCCGGTGACTATTGGTCTGCAAAAATGCATAATCATAACAGCATGTAGTAAGAGCATTTGTTCATGAACTGAATCCGAATCATGTGTGCTTTCACACAAACCTCCTTTGTTCATCACCCTCCAGCTAAATTAGCCATTTAATCTCTGAACTGCAGATGGTGCTATCTCCATTATGAAAGGGAATTCTGTCCTTCCAACAGTGACTCTTCAGGCCGGTATTACGCTGAGCTCATAAAAGACCCTGTTAATTCCACATTTTCTGAAAAACAGAGAAAGTCATAACATTATTGTCTTAACTTTATTGTCATAACTTTGTCTTTACTATGATACCATAACGACTGAAGCCACAATATCAACTGGCTGTTTGGACAAACTGATATTCTTAAAATCCCCAGTCAGCACGTCATCACGAATCAGGGATCATAAGACATTTTTCTTTCATACACACGCTATTAAGGACCGTCCCTGAAATATCGTCTATGAGCATTCTTCTTGGGCTGGTAGGATTTAGAATTAAGATATGATTAAATTCGTTAGTATTATTTTTTCAGTAGCACAGAGTGATGTAATAAAAAATCTGAAGTTGTTTTAGGGAAGAGTGAATTTCCAAAATCAGAGAACTTTCTTGATCTCCATAACATGAGCAATTTCCTCTGTGATCAATAAGGCTTTCTGATTCTGATACTGGTACACTAACTAACAAGGCAAGAAGGTCCATTTTGTTCTTAGGTTGACTTAAAACTGGAAGTAAGTGTTTGTACAGTTGTTTTAAAAATTTGTGATGAAATTCACCATCAAAATGTTGAAGTGTAATGTAAAAAAAAACCAATGAGAATGAAAACAAACTTCATGCTTCTAAAGCTATGCAGTGCCTAATCACATTGACTAGCTTTTTTTTTGTTTTTGGACCAACCCCTGTGTTTCTCAGTTACTTTTCTTACTAATGTACCTCTCTATCTGCTTAAGCATGGCTGACAAACAGAGTTTTTGATATTAGTTGTTAATATTGTAAACCACTATGCTAAAATAAAACCTCGTCATTCAGGACCTCCATCTGTAATGTTGATTTAAGCCTCCAATCTGTTGTTCTAGCAGCACCACCTTGAGGCCTATAAATAGACCTTATGTCCAGCAGGGGAAAGAAGCAATAAATCCATTCCACAAACAATGAGTCTCTAACAGCTGAAGCTTTATATTGTAAATGATGTAGTGACTTTAACCTTATTTACCCAGTAAATGACTTGGAAATGCAAAAATCTCTTTATTGTGAGCTTTTTAGAACAAACAGAAATTACAATTAAGTGTTCAGGACTGTTTATATATGAGTTCTGCTTGTATAAGAGATTTACATGCTCTTATATTCTGGTCTCTGGGAAGAAAATGATGCAGTAAGCCCTCAGTGAATAAATTATGTGTGGAGTTATGTGTTGTGAATAGGGTCTTCCTGGAAATACGGCTTAGAATTGCTGGGGTAAGCTACGCAACTGCCAGGAATTACCATTAGAAGACTAATAAATAATGGATGAACAGCATATTTCAGAAAACAAGCAAAACACACCAAAAATATAATGATAACGGGCCACTGAATACACCGTCATAAAAGATCATATAATAGATCAAAAGTAACATATTTAGTACATGTGTGAAATATTGTCAAATGATTATGTTGTTCTATTCTTCATTCTGTTTTCTTTTTTCTAGGTATTACACTTTTCAGTAGCAACTCAATGACAATTTACTGCAGGTTGTATGTGTGTAACGGTGTACATGACAAATAAACATCTTGAGTTTTGGGAAAAGGGAAAAAACTTGCTGTAGATTGTATTTAGTTCACAGTTTTCTTCGCTGTTACTGGTGGGCAAGTATATGTTTCATGAATAATTAACTTATCATTTGAAAGAAACATTTTTACCTTCTTACAACCTGTTTTAGTCCACTGCGTCTTCTGCAACCCCCTGATCTGATTATCTTGATCCAATAATGAGTAGCCAATATCCTATTTGTTACATCATTCCACAAAACTCACCCACAAGTCCACAACAGTACAGATGCTGAGCTTATCACTGGTGAACATGTCCACTTCTGAGGAGCCTGGTCAGTTGAATTACACCTGAGGAGTGATGGCGAGTTTGTTGTATAATGTACTTGTATACGGTACTGTTTTATATAGTGTTTATTCTTGTTGTTTTTCATTTTTCTTGCTCTTGCTTTTGTACTGTCCACTTTCTGCCGTGACGATGCAAATGTCCCACCTATGGGACTAATAAAGGTTTATCTTATCTTATCTCTTATCTTGCTGAGACCAACAAAGGGCAACTGCTGTTTACAGCTGCAGCAGAGACTGTTCCTGTTGTTTATAGACTACAGACTTTCAGCTACTCTTCCAACAAAATTGACCTCTAAGGACTCTTAGCGGTACCAACTCTGTTAGCTGTAGATGACCTTCTTTTGTTATTTATCCTCATAAAGACTCTCTTTTTTTTCTCTCCAGGTCTCTTTTCTTTCTCTCTGAGGAGAATGGGTTCCCCTTTTGAGTCCTGGTTCCCCCCGAGGTTTCTTCCTCGAGCTGGGGGAGTTTTCCATGCCTCTGCAGCCTTTTGTTTACTCACTAGGGACTCAGACCTGAACTCTGTAAAGTTGCTTTGTGACACATCTTTGTAAAAAGTGCAGTATTAATCAAATTGTATTGGATTGAATTCAATAGAGCTCTATTCGCCTTGCTCTCTCTGGATGGGCGGGATGGGCCCCTACCCTCTCAGCCAACTATCTGATAGTTAGGGGTCTCTTGCAAGCTGAGCTGGCCAATGACGTTACTTAATCTACAGTTAGAAAAGATGCAGTAGCACTTCACATAACTACCCTTCACTCTTCCTGTCCTATCAGTAAAGTATTGGCAGTAAACTAGCGTGCATACTAAGCGTACCTGTGTTTCTGGCTTAATCCTCAACCATGTTTTTCTCGATTCTAATCTAGCTCCTTTTGTTCTGTTTCTCATCAGATTTACCTTTCTGTAATTTGACCACTTTGCTACGACTCTCGGGCTTGATTCACTTGCCTGTCGATTCAGAAATGTTTACCATCAGGCTGAACTCTGGTTTTGGTTTTCTTTCACCTACTGGTAACAAAATTAATGTACAGTATTTGCTTGTTTTACTCTAATTTGAGTCTGTTCTGGTCAGTTCCTGACAACCATAGTGGGAGGCATCTTGTGATTAGAGAGTTCTAGCTAGCAAGTAGATCTGGACAATGGGAAACTGGAAAAGCCCATCCCAAAAAAGAGCTCAGAAACACTGAGAGAAATAACATTACACTGATTTCTCAGTCTATTCAGGCATTAGCAAGAACATCAGGGTCAGTATAAAAGCCATTTGTTGAGTTTGTCAAACAAACTTGCTTTCTACATGCCTCAGATTTGCTGTGCTGATTTGAAAATTGGTCGTGCTTGTCAGTACGTATATGTATATGTGTATTTATATGTTTGTGTGTGTCTGTGTGTGTGTGTTCTGCTGTGTCTTCTGTTATAAGCGCTGAGAGCCAGCAGAACTCTTAGTGACTCTGCTGGAAGCAGCGTATCCTAGCAACACCTCCAGAAAGTACAGTAGCGCTGCCTCTCATGGGCTCCGCTGATAATCAGCTCCAGTGTGTTCCATGTGGCCTTTGGTAAAAGATTTATGAGGCATAAATATGCATTTTAAATGCCTCTTACTCTTAACATAACTGCATTTAATGTATGAGCGCCTTCTCTCTCTATTCAGCTTTTTTGCCCCCTTAAAACACATCGGACTGCAGTAGTCTGACGTGGCGCTCTGGGTCAGCCTGGATTTATTCAGAGGAAAATCAGTCGTCTCCACTTTAATGGTAATGAGACACTAACAAATGGCACTGACCTTACTGACTCCATTAGTAGTGAAGAAAAAGCATCTTTTCGAAGGCCTGTTTTTAAAATGTCCATTTCTATGCATACATACAAAACATACAAAACTAAAAGAAACGAGTAAGTGGGGCTCTGATGTCACACTTTTTCATTCTAAATGAAGGTGTCTTCAGGAAACGTTGAATCTGGATTTGACACAAAGTGAAAAAGACAGCGTGGAGGATTAGATGGGCCTGCCGAAAGGTTATCGGAAGGGGGATAGGGACTGCGAGAGTGAGAGAGCGAGAGAGAGAGAGAGAGAGTGAGAGATACACTCAGTAGAAAAGAGAGAGAAAGACAGAGTGGGAAAGAGTTTGAGAGGAAATTAGAGAGAGAGAGACAGAGAGAGAGAGAGAAAGAGAGAGAGAGAGTGCTTGGGGATGACTGACACATATTGTTGCGGAAAGAAATTTAGGGCAGATAAAGATGAACCTAATCATCAGCCTGACAGAAAGAGTTGTTGCTCTGACAGCTTCATGACTTCCTGTGTCCAGGAACATTGCCACAGGGAGCCGTCTCTCCTTCACAGATAATAAACGATGAAAGGATTACTGGTTTGCATGCTGTGGTAGAAACACACTGTCCAAAAGTTTGTAGACCTTCTCTGCTCTGAACGTGATCATCCAGCTTATCTTCTGAAGACAAGGCTATTTATCATCCTGTCGTTGCAGCAGCAGCCTCGGCTCTTCTGAGGCTTTTCACACGATGGTGAAAAATTAATGTGAGGATTTGATTGCATGTAGCCACAAGAGCATTAGTGAGGTCAAACGCCATTCCAGCTCATCGCAAAGGTATTGTCTAGAGAACACAGTTCAGTTCCTCCACAGCCCAGTGGATTTATACAGTTGATATTTTGCATGGTGACTTTAGGCTGATGTGTCCCTGCTTCAGAGCATCAAATTTTATTGCCAATATATAAGCTGTGTGTGCATAGTTGAACGCCAGCATGAACAACGGGTGCTGAAGTAGCAGAAATTAGATGGGGTATTGCCATATAATGCCCTTTGCTGTGAATGTTCTTTTTAAATATTACATGTGATCATTTTCTTATCTAATGTAAGACCATTTTGTTTTGTTTTAATACAGAACAGTGATGCTGTAAATCAAACTTCCTCAACCTTATTTGTGCCGTGGACCAGTTTCATGTAACAATATTTTCACGTACAATTACGTACTAATTTCTGCTAGCTTGTGGGCATTTTTGATGTACTGTATCACGTGACCAAGATATAAGAAGATATATATAAGATCTTTCAGAGTCTAATCATTTTTGTTCTGTCTTTCTGTGCGACCCGATACAAAATAACTCTGAGACCAATATATGTCCGCAGCTCTATGGGGACTTATTAAATTTATTAAACAGGTAAAAGATACTTAAATGTAAATGAAGATACTTCAATTTATCTATTTCCTGTCTCTTATTCTCTTTCTCTCTCTCTCCCTTATTAGTCCCTCCCTGTCTCCTTCTCTCACTCCTTTTCTCTCTCTCTCTCTCTCACTCACTCACTCTCTCTTTCTCTCTCTCTCTCTAGGCATGTGTATGTGTGTGCATGTGTGTGTGTGCGTGCACTCTCTCAGTAGATGAAAATGCCTGCAGTTTAGGTTTTGGTTAACATTTATTCAGAAGGAAACAAGAGTCCTCTTCGCTCGATCTGTAACTCACCTCTGTCCTCTCCTGCTCTGTGCCAGTGTTTTTTTGTTCTTTCCCTCTCTGTTTCTCGCTCTGCCTCTCTCTGTGCTCCTCCTCCCTTCCACCTACAAACCAAATCACCTGCTGCCTTTTAACTCAAAGGTGTTTGCAGAGAGGATTTCTTTCACCTCTAAGTCGAGGTAGAGATTCAATACATTTTCAGGCCTGGTACATGGAGAACGAACAGGTACAAAGAACCCTCTGCCCACCTGTGTGTACTGTAGGGAACGGCAGGGCACACTTGGTAAATAATTGAAACCCTGGAACGAATAAAGTAGGCCAAATGGACCTGACAGCGTGAGGAGTTCTTTGTCAATCATAGCATTTAAATCCTTCATAGGATTTAAATCCGTCTCAGCTCCGCCTCAGCAATGTCACCCTATATGTCTCCTATGGAATTTTTAACTCCATGTTTTGTCAATACAAATTTGTTATTTAATCAAACATGGTTGAGACTGTGTCAGCTTCATACATTTTGTTTTTAAAAAGAGTTTGGAAGAGTTCCAGTACTGTGCAAAAGTCTCACGCAATGCGTAATGCGTAATAGAGCTGTTCACTACTGGACAGTATTGTTAAGTTAGTGTTAAAACACATAACAACAAATACACTTGACCATTTCCAGACCGCTTTCCTCACGGGAGCCCAGTTTTACTTGCACCTCCATCAAATACCGGGTTTGGCTCTTTTTACTGCAGTAGATTAAATGAGGTGTTTATTATGGAATTTTTGACTGGAGGCAATGAGCAGAAAGCTGGATCCAAACCTGTGATCTTCTAACCAGCTCACAAAATATTGACTACTTTATATATATATACATATATACATACAATATTCAGATGTTACTATGTCAGTTAGCAAACTAGTAGATTTTAGAGAGGCACCGGTAAGGCACAGGGTGACTAGAAATTGAAGTCACGGACAGATGTCTGTATATGTATAAACGCACAGTGGATATATGTATGTATGTACACATTTGAGCACAACTCCGGTGCCTAATAGCAGCATTAAAAGATATTAAAAGATACACAGCAATAATGTGGCTGAAAATTTGCACATATTGCACATGTTAATTACTCTTCTAACAAGAATTCCAAATATTCATAGAATTTCAGACTTTCTGTTCTGTAGAACTGCTCCCGTTCCACAGTGTTGCTGCAGAGAAAAGACAACCAGACTGTAGCAGATCTCTATCTCTCTCTCTCTCTCTCTCTCTTCCTCAATGCTCCCTCTCTCCCTCAAGAGCACAGTTTTCTTTTTCTTCTAGCTTATGGGTGTTTCACCAAGTTTTTGGCTCCTCTTGCTAAAGGTTGGAGCTCTGTAGGTCTCAACAATTCTATATTTTTAACTCCAGGATAAGATCTTTTTTTTTTCCTTTTTTGTTCTTGTTTTTTTTTTTTTACCCCCCCTGAGGTAAGAGAGATGTTGTCTCTCATCTGATATGGCAGGCGGGTCTCTCATAACATATCACTGAGTCTGAGTGTGTATCAGCGTGTGTTTTTCCGTGTGTGCAGTTTGTGTGTGTATGTGTTTTGCACCTCAAACTGCCAGAAGCATTGAATTAATGCATGAGCATTTTGCAGTGGAGCTCTAGATTAAGAGACAAAGAGCATGGCAGACAAGGTTAGCTCTACAAGACCCACACACTGTGCTGGTTCGTTGCTGCTTTAGGGGTTTATAAGGACAACTTCCAAGTCCTGTTTCACAGATTTCTCCAGTTTGCAGTGTTAACCCAGTGTAACTATTAAGAATAACAATAGAGCAAAGGTCGCACAGTTAATACATCGATGCAGAAACATTTCTAGTAGCAGCAGAGTAAGAATATGAGGTCAGCTGTTTTGGTTTCCTGTGGAAATTAAAGGCCTCTGAGATGTCATTGTCATTGTAAGTAGGAATTTATTTGACTTTTCTTATCTGGTCCATTCTACAACAGGCTTTGCCCTCCAGAAACTGACAGAGCTCCACTAACACTAGATTAATTAATTATAATTCATATTCATATTCTTTTTTATCCCTATTGTCTCAGATTTCACAAGGCAGTCCCATCAAGGACCCGTTTTAGCATGTTGTGCATTAATTGTGCTGACTTGATAACGCTCACAGACGCAAAACACTTGACTAGGCTGATTTGGTTCTGTGTTGTTCTATTTCAGAAGGTAACTACCCACTAGGGATGAATCACTTTCACTTTCACCTCCTAAATACTGTCTGACATCACAGTCAAATATTATTTAACATAAAAGATCTATAATATGATGTATATACAACATTATCATAACAAATGGGTATACATATGGGAAATAGTTTCTGTTGGAAACATGATCTTTGCTCCAAAAAAGTAAGTTCACAGGAGATGGAAAAAGTTATTTATGTCATAGTGGAGGTCAGAATGAGGGGTGAACTGTGCCCACTATGTAGCGTGGTGGAAGAGCTTAAACGTGAGAGACATGGAGAAGCTGGTAAGCCACGCAGTTACGCTCAGAGCGCTCCCAGAGGAGTTAGAGTTCACACCAAGATGAACCTGCTTTCTGAACAGATACATATATAAAGTGACTCCAAGGAGTCAGAGTACTCACGGTACAGGAGATAGGATCAGGAGCTGAGGTGATGAGACACGCAGGCATGAAGCTTTAACTTCAATGTCAGTGTGCAGAATAACACTTACTTCCTGTTTATATACCTGGCGTGAGTCAACTCTGGTGCCTCGTGACGTAATCAGGTGCGTGTGACAATTTCTTTTTTTGTATTATTGGAAAATACCAGCCACCGCGGATGCCATTGTCCAAATTTCATAAAGAAACAGAACAGAAATGGTCCAGAATGTCTTTCCTGTTTATTGTTTATTAATAAATTATTTTACAAAATCATTTGACATTAACTTACATTGAAAAGTAAAGATTTTTTTATTTTTAGTGCAGACAACAATGAAATATACTAGATGTGTAACATGACCACCTCTGAAGAAAAGCGGGGTCCAAGCAGAAATGTTGATTTTGACAACTGCAGCTGAATTTTTTTTTAAGTTATGTAAGGACTTAAAGACAAAATGAATTGTGAATATAGATCAAATCATGTCAGAGAAACAGAGGAAAAAAATTGTAGCTTGTTGTACTGACATACTATGGCTGATATATTTGAAATTGGGTTGAATTAACATGCCATTATGAATAAGCCTACAAATTATTGTCCATTGGTGACCATTTTGTTGCGTGAGACACATAGAACTTTGGGGATGTGAACAAGTGTAGCCAAGTGTAAACACAACCAGTTTCAAATTTTTAATTTAAGCAGCTCTTGAGATGTGTAAGTGGTAGCACCCTCTGTTGATTCACTTTGACAACATTTGCTATGCTTGAAACGAATGTGGTAGTGACACGGTGCGTCTGGTGAGTCTTTACATCACAAGGTCTTGTCAAGAGAAAGGTTCGATTTTCACATTGAGTCACAAATTAGTCATAAACAGCTAGGGCCATGCACCTCCTACAGGCCAACTTGCTTTACAAATTTTGTAATTTTTGCTGAAGGGGTCGTGCTATCCCAGTTCAGGAGGGAGTCAGCGCGAAATGACATGTTCAACTAGAGACACAAATCTCTTACAGTTTTTCTCGATTGCTAAAACACTAAACCCTATTGTCTGAACAAAATTCTCAGTTGCCTGAACCCACTTATTGAATCAGTCACTCTTTTGGCAAAACCATAAGCACTTGTCACCTGTTTAGACACATCTTGTCAACACATTGTCATTGTGATGCACCTGTGCTGCATAATGGTGAGCACAGGTGGCAAAAGTCAAACACAATTAAAGCTCAGCTGTCACTGGTTGAACACAACAACTCAAAATTTATCACACTTGTGGCTAATGATGTGAGGGTACATATAAGCCAGAGCACTGGTTTGTGAGGCACTACA
>JBBPDB010148222.1:0-12500 GCA_037974465.1 Brachypetersius altus
GAATTGAAGATGAACTGCATTTTCCTTCAATGCTTAAGATGCACCACAAAACATGCCCTGGATCAAAAACAAATTCTGCCTTATGGTATAGCCCTCCGAGTTAAAATGATGACTTCCGAATACCGCCCCAGTCTGAAATGTAATGACTGATTGGTATCCCCTCTGATGCCTCTTTTTTTTAAAAAGAAGCTAGGATCTTTTAATGTCCTTGAATTAATTTCTTTCCTCTCCCCTTGCAGGTCATCTTTGCAAATCAGAAGTGATCCTTCAGTTTTCCTTAGTGATGCTGCTTGCGCTTTACTGTCTGTTTCTATACCTCTGAACGCTGAGGTTCTTCTCTGAACACACTAAATAAACCTTTTCTGCTAATCAACCATGTCTCCTTGTAATACTTAAGTCAAAGTACTCATTGTATGGGGGTAACTGCCACTAAAGCACAATGTTATGGGGTTTGTAACTAAATCCTGCTCTAAACTCTTCCATGCTGACCATAAGACTAGAATCCCCTCTAGTTGTGCTTTTAAGCACATTTGAGGAATTCCTTTCAGTGGTTCAAGGTAATTTTAACTTCAAAGTGACAATGGTACCCTAAATTAGTTTCAGAGGGGACACTTGAGCTGTGTTTGAAAAGTGCACACTGGAGTGAATTAGCCATTTTGTGTGAAATTCCAAACTCAATTTTACCCACTAGTTGGTGTTCTACAAAATTGCATGTGCTCCAGAACAATCTAGTGTCCAGAAATTGTACACTACATGAATACATGCATAATCATGCACTGCAGCTTTCACTGTGCCCTACATAGTTGAAGTGCACTCTTTGGGACACTACTGTATAAATAGTTGAGCGAAACATTCTCTCTGCAGAGGACAGCAGTACCCCCTGAATGGATCTGCCACCCCATGTGCAGGCTGTCTGAAGTAGAGATGAGGTGTGTTTATGCAATAGAAATTGCCAAGATCCAGTGCACTAAGCAACAGTAAAAAGTCATCCCAAGTGTTTGAAATGAACTAAAACTCACATCCCCTTGTTAGCCCCTATATAGCAAACAAGTGAAAGTGACTTTTCAGACAGGTTTAGTCTGAAATACTGTTAAGACCTTTTTGAATTAATAGTGCAAATCATGTGATGACCCTTTTCAGATGGCTTGTGTGGTTTAGACAAACATTGAACTCTTGGTGCAGGCATTACATGAATACTTGAATCTACAACACTCATTTCAATTGCTTTATAAAAACAAGGAAAAAAGACCCGGCAACACCTGCATTTGCAACTGTAGTGGTCAATTTCATTAGTTTGCAGTTGGTGACTAGCATGTTGGTTACAACTGCATAAGTAAGTGGCTATGAACCCACAAAAGAATGAATGGCAAACTACACTTTTCAGAAAAGGCTTTTTTTCTACTGTGGTACAATGTCAGATCATTTGAAGGCTGTTTTCTCTTTATGAACAGTACAACGCTTAAAGCAACAATGAAGGATTGTAGCATGGGGCTCTGCATCATTAACATGGAGGATAAAAGTACAGGCCAAGTGAAAACTTCAAAATCAAACACTAGTTCTTCACCTGAAGGTTATTACTGCAGAATCAGACCCTTACACTTCTGTCACATCTGACCGCAGCACACAGCGTTGACATGAATTTCATTAAGGCAGTTCTCAGTCCGCTGTAAATATCCGAGCAGAGATGTCGTCCAGGAGCCAGTCTACGCCGACCAAAAGGTTCTCGCCCGTCACTGCGCTGCATCCCACTATACACCAATGATGCGTCTTTATCTCATCCAAAGCTAGAACCTGTAAAGAGAGAATGAGATCAGAGAACATCGATGGAGCTACAAATGTACAGAATAAATCTTTAACCTTTTTTGTAACAAGGTTTTATTCCAAGTAATTAATCAAAATGCAAAAAGCAGCTAAAAATAAAGATGTAAATTAAATCTACTGCATAATTGAAGTCTTGAATGAATGTTCTTACAACATTTTAAGCCATGATACTCAACAATTAAAGTGATAAACACTAACAATAACTCACAAGCGCTGGGCTATTCTATAAGGCAGGCTTTCTCAATAAGATGGATAACAAAATCCAGTTTTGATGGGAAACTGAGAATTCATGCTTTGTGAAATGCTAACCCACCCCTAGCTTTTGATAACGAAGCAGAAATAGTAACCTCTCTAATGGCATCCTTGGACAATGCACCAGGTAAGTCTTGTTTGTTGGCAAATACAAGAAGAGTGGCTCCAGCTAGTCTCTGTCATGAAGGGAAAAAAAACAAAAAACAAATGCATGATTCAGGTAGTTTAATGATGCATTACATAAATCAGACAGTAAATCAGATTGGTAGTAATGGGGTAGTAAGGCTATGCCACTCATCTCTAACAATTAGAAAAAACAAACCTTGAAATAAGGTAGATATTCAGCATTTTCTTCATTTACTTGTTAGTAACAAAAGACTAAAGGCTCATTTTTTTGACTCATGAGGACTCAAGAACAGCAGCACCAAAAGGCCATAAGAAAAATAAGAATGAGGTTAGATGAGGCTTAGTTATACTAAACCTAGCCGGTTCACACACCCTTTTTTGTTTCTATGTCAAATACATTGTGAAGTATTACATTTAGTTTTGTTGAGTCCAGGACTCCCAGCTCCGCTTCACCAAAGTCAGTCTCATTAGGTAGCCTACTTAAAGCCATTTTAATGCACTGCTTATACACATTAAAACCATGTGCTTAATATTGTGTTAGTCCCCCTCATGTAGGTCCTGAACCATCAAGGCATGGAGACCACCAAGACCTCTGAAGGTGTACTTCGGTACCGGTCACCAAGCTGAGTCTGGTAAGATCTGCCTCAAACCATTTTAAGTTTTAAGTAGTTTTTCTTGCCTCCGTCACCTTTGCCTCACTAAGGGCTCGGTCCTGGATTCTGCGTAACTGCGTATCAGGAACATCCTACAAAGCCTGCCTTGTTGCAGATGCTCTGACCCAGACATCCAGCCATCACAATTTGGCCCTGGTCAGAATCGGTCTGATATTTATGCTTGAAGATTTTTCTTGCTTCCAACACATTAACTTCAAGAACTATCTGTTTACTTGCTGCCTAATATATGCCACTCTATGAAGTAATGAAAACTGTCCACCCGTCAGTGGTTATGGCTGATACATCGACACAAATTGTTATTCACTTATAGTTTACACTGAGTGTCAGGTTCGACTGAATGCCAAACTATGACTATGTCATGCAGAAACATAAAAAGCCTTTTTTATTCACATGCTTTTTTATTTTTTATTCACATGCTCAAGCAATTTACTGTATTAGTTATTGATAAGCTAACAGTGGTGCTATATTGGCTGTACACAGACATATGTAGCTTGCAACGTGGGTGTTTGCTTGTTCTGTTAGCTTATTCTAATAACAGCATAAAAACCTCAAAAATATATCAGACCATGTAAACATTCATATACAACTCATCGAACTTTCTCACCTCCTCCAATAACAGTGCACTGAGTTCTTTCTTGCAGTCCTCCAGTCTCAGCCTGTCTGCACTGTCCACCACCCACACTAGTCCATCTGTGCTTTCAAAATAATTCCTCCAGTACGACCGCAATGATTTCTGACCTCCCACGTCCCAGATATTTAACTTGAACCTATTAACACATCAAAAAGAAGGAGAAAGCCAAGGAATGGGCATATATTCCAAAATAGTACAGTTTAAGTAAATATTTCTAGCCAAAATATTACAATCTGGATGTTCATAAAAAGAAAGTGACAGATAATCAGGCTCCACTATTCTGTGGTCTAGCATTAGAGATGAGGACAGATAGCACTGTATTGCTCACGTGAGCTGGACATTTGCATTGTAATGGCAGCAAGTGGACAGGATGAAGTAGAAAGAGTAGGATAACCAATAACCATATATAGCATATATATTATATATAGTTATCGCATATATATATATATATCACATATATCACATTAAGTAAATATAACACAATAAAAAAGCAGAAGTAACGTTCATGCCTAGACATTACCCTCTATGTTCTAGTGTCTTTATGTTGAATCCTAATGTTGGTGAAATAGTGCTAACATCCTCTCCATTAAACTTCTTCAGGATGGTTGTTTTTCCTGCGTTGTCCAGACCCCTGCATTCACGGTTAAAGACTCACAGCCAGTATTTCACACATGCAATGTTTCTGCTTTACCACAGTAGTTTAAATAGTATAGTTTAACACATGAACATACATAAATTACAAAAACACATCTTCAATATCATGCAGAAAACCTGAAGGATACAGCATCAGCAGACGCATCTCTCGCTCCTTATGTTTCAGCTTCTTGAGTATAGTCAACAAACCCATTACGAACTCTGTTTCTAGAAATTATAACTAAATTATACCGAATAGCTATTAAGCACTTTAGAGTGGTGAAATCAGAAAGGCATCCTTTCGGAAAGTGTCTCTTCTCCACCAGCCACTCAGGCCACCAACGCGTTCGTCGCAACCAGGAACTGTGGCAGTGGTTCGCTCCAACATGCGCAAACCTCATTGGTTGCATGCTCCATGGTGAAAGAAGACTGAGAAAATTAATTGGTCAACTGTCCTGAATAAATCCCGCCTCTCAGCTGAGCCGAAGGGCGGATCTGCATTTTGATTGGTTAAAGCAACTGTCAATCACAGAACAACCTTCTAATTAGAATGTTTCTCCCACATACTGCAGGGATCCCAGCAAAGAGAATTCAGCATATTAAATAATCGACGTGGGTTTAAACCTCTTAAACGTGTTTATAAACATTAATGCGAGTACATAGCCGTACAAAAGTAGCACAGGCAAAATCTGAAAATGCTGTGGAAAGTGCCATGCAGATTTCTTTATTTTGACATGTAAAGTGTCCATTTCAAATGTGTTCATATCACATATGTGAACACACCACACCACAGCACATCACACAGTGTGAACAGCACAAAAGTGTTCTCTGTATTTAACCCATTCACCGAGGGAATCAGAGGGCAGCCAAGAACACAGCGCCCAGGGATCAGTGTGTGGGGAAGGTACCTTGCTCCAGGGTACCTCTGTGGTGCCACCAGCAGTCCTGATATTCAAACCCACGATTGATTGCAGGGGCTACTCACTCAACACTAGGCCACCAGCGGCCACCTACCATCTACATTTAGGTATTAGATATTATGTATATATATATATTTTGTATTTATATATAGGTGGTAATAAATAAATTGCAGAAACAATTTTCACGACCCAACCTTTAAGGAGTGGCAGATAAATATACGTATACATATTTATATAAATAAATGATAAGCATAAAAATGGGGATATTTTAAATATATAATAATGGGGTATGTTTAAAGTACAATAATAAACGTAAATCCAATGTGAACTCGCAGCTTTATTAACAGCATTTTCATAACAACGAGCCGACAACATAACACGGGTGACATCCATTTCCATTTTTTTCCCTGTGCAGCCCGCAGACCGGTACCACATGACCCACGGCCTGGGGGTTGGGGGCCACTGGCATAAGGTATTGTTGCAAGCTTTTGAGGGGAAAAACAAAAGACATTGTGGTTTTAATTTAACAATGTGTCACACCTTTTATTTGCTCATGTTGCAAGTCTTGATAAAAACAATTAGTGCACGTCTGCTCAGTGCATACCATGGGAAGAGAAAACATGCTCATCTCACCTCAGTGGCAAGTATACACTTTATGAGGAGGGTGAGATGAGCTGGCAAGACACGGTAAGTACTGCAACTACGACTTCACATGGTTACTGGGAGAAAGCATTTGCGTTCCTGTGCAGCCCATCGATGTCAAAAACATACTGGTGCAGAACCTTCAGCCAGCAGGCCAGCTGGCCCCAAGTCTCTGGAACCCCAGTAGTCAGGTCAGTGAGGCGTGGTCCATATGTTGGCTGAATTGTTGACCACACAGATGGATGGAAGTGGCATAGGGCTTGTGCCTTGTCACACAGTAATTGTTTTCGGGACTGCTCAGTGTGGGCTGAAGAAGGTTCCAAATGGCTCATGTTGATCCCTGGCCTGTGACAGCACCGCACCAATCTCTTCGTTGATGGGATGAATTACAGCATTTAAAGGAAGTGCTGGGTCTTGGTAGGCTGGCATGGGAACAATGGTGAGTGTTTCACCATGAGTCTAAAGGCAGTTGTGCAGGCATCAGTCTGCTGTGGGCCTGCCTCTTACTACAGCAACCCTGGCCATTGCTACTCCCTCAGCTCTGGCCACATGCCCCAGACACACGGTTTCTTTGTGGTGCGGTGTGCACTTTGCAGGGTAGAGCTGTGGTTCAACTTATCCCAGTAAACCACACTTCAGCTCCTGGGAATGTCAGTGAGCATCCGCTCCATGAGTTGCTCGATTGTGGTTGGGCTGTTGCAGAGGGCACACGGCATGACCAAGAAGTGCCTGAACCCTTGACCAGTGGTGAAGGCAGTCTTGGGTCAGGCATCTGAAGCCAGTTCCACCTGCCTGCGCCAGCCCTGTGTGTGTTCATTCTTCATTTTTCACCTCAATGAAATTAGTGCTGCTTGTGGATCTATCCGGCACCTGCACAGCATTACCCTTTCTCCATTTATCCAGGCTGGTGCAGGCAATGGTGGCCGAGGTGGGCCTCCTCTCCACACTGGTACATAGGTGCATGGTAGGGACTTGGCCTCTCTTTTCCCTTGCTCTCTTCCTTGTGGCAGGCTTGATAAGGTAAGGTTCTTGAGGGCATTGCCTTTTCTGCTTTAGCAATGGTGTGACAGAATGTGGCTGGTTCACGGAGGCAGACTGTGATCGTAGCTGCTTGGAAGAGTGCTGGGCCAGGTCCTCTGGGAATCTGGGAATTGGGAACTGGGAATACCCAGGTCTTGCATAATAGGTCAAATGTGCCCAGGCTTTCATCACTCTTCACAAGCTCCCTGAATGGAATGCCTCTGTAGGGCCACCACTAGCATTTTGTAGCTGTGGTGTTCAACACTTCCTCTTCCGAGGACGGATAGACTGCTGCATGTTTAGGGGTGGGGCCTCTTCACTCATCATCGTTGTGAAAGGGCGTGCTTTTTGAGCTCTCACAAATGTGAGTGTAGTTAAGTAACGCAGTTCTCCAGCAAGGATTGCTTTCAGAACATGCCATTAAAGATGAATGCCATGACATTTGGTAATAACAATGTCACACATCAACAGACCCTTGAGTTAAATTGTACGGCACACAAAAGCAAAAAAAAAAAAATCCACACTGGGTTGCGTTACATTTTACGTGTACTACAGTTACTGTAAATAAAATGTAACCATACGGTTAAACATTACATCAAGTTAAGATGCCTTCTATAGTTAATAAAATGGCTGTTCTGATAAATTGGATGTTCTGTGAACTTGACTACCCAAGTCACTTCCGGATACATCCTTGATAAGACATCTAAGTATATGATCTGCTCTTAGATATGAACACTGAATTGGAGCTGTACTTACTTGCCCTGGGAAGTAAATGATCAACATCTACACTTTGAGGAGTGAACTTAAACCCCCCCTCAAAGCTTGTTTTGCTCGTTTACTCTGACCCTATCACATCAGAATGCTTATGGGAACTCAGAAAGACATGCCTCAGGATAGGATGCCCCGCTTTTAATTAGATTAGATTAGATTGACTTTAATAATCCCACAATGGGGAAATTTCTTAGAAACAGCAGCAGTAGTAAAAACAGGATCCGTAGGATCAAAAGTAACAATATAAGAACAAAGAAAATCAATAGAAACAATAAACAATTTCTAGCTGTATAAATAGAAGTAAAGATGTAGGGAAACAACATATACACAGTGCAAGTTAAATGGATGAACAGGGAAGGAGATAATCTGAAAAACAACAGAACAAGCAATATGAACAAACGTGTATGTGTATGTGTATGTGAGGGGATAATCTTACATATACATAATGATTGACCGGAACACTTTTACTGGATAGCTAAACAATTCAATTCAGTAATTTCATGTCGATCTCTTTTTTGCTGTATATTACTTCACAGGTATTTTTTTTGGGGGGGGGTTCATTATGTCAACTTTTTTGTCAGTGGAAAACAGTGACATACGTTTATGTGATCGTGGGGACTGCGGAGAGCAGTATGAGAGGAAACATATTTTTTTCCTTTAAAAAATCAAATATAATGTATTCTGTTGTACTTTAATTACATACTTTTAACGTATTGTACAAATACTTTCTATAGATACCAAACTGATTCAGTATTCACCAGAGGGGCTTCTCGCTCCGAAAGTATCCGATTAATTTGGAAAGCGGGCTCAGTGGTGGGTGAGGAACTACATAACTTGGGAACTGTGGCTGAAAGAAGAACATTGTCTAGACTTCAGTCCACCATGGACAGTGCTGATCACCCGCTCCACAGTGTTGTGGTCGAACAGAGAAGCACTTTTAGCCATAGACTCAACAACATGAAAGGCTCCACTGAACACCACAGAAAATCCTTCCTTCCCACTGCCATCAGGCTCTATAACTCCTTCCCCGGTCACACTTTCATACAGCAATCTGTGAAATAACCTGCTGATGCTCAGATGTGCAATTTCTTATTGTGTGTGAAATCATTATGATTGTGTGCAATGTCTTATGTGCAATATGACGTGCAATAATAGCCACGGTATAGAGTGCAATTCCAAAACACTATTTGTGTTTACTAGTAAACTACTTTAGCAACAATTTGATGTATTTATATTTTATATTTCCATCCACCTCTCCTACTGACCTTTTGTGTATCTAGCGTAATGTATATAGTGCAGAGTATTTCAAAGTATATTGAATTTATATTGTATTTCCTTGTCTTTGTGTGACTGTGCAGTTGTAGCATAAGCAATGTCCTCCAGGATCAATACAATGTTCTGATTTTCATTCTAGTAGGACAGTAGGCAGACAGTAGACAGAAACCAACATATATAGTTAAGGTCAGAATTATTAGCAGCCCCATGAGAAGTCTGTCACGGTTTGGCCAGTGATCGTTAGGGGTCGCTGTTTTGGTTTAGTTTTGTCTGTGTTTTTGGGACTTTTATTCTGCTTTGTGTCACGTGTTTAGTTTTCCACCTGTCTTGTGTTTTAGTTCTGTGATTACTGTGTGTATTTAAGTTCTGTTTTGTAATGACCTCACTGTCTGTCCATCGCCTCATTTACGCCTGGTAATGTGCCTCGTTTCTAGTTATCCTGTCTTGCTTGTGTCACGTTCTCGTTCCTGTTTTGTAGCGGCCATTGTGCCAGGTTTGTTTTCTGTTTTGGTTTATTAATTAAAGGAGCACTATCATGGAAACCTGCCTGCTTAGTTCATGTTTCCCCCGAGGTAAATCACGGACGCAGGTTCCCCCTGTCGTCCGTGACAAAGTCACACAAAAACCATAATATATCCACTGAAATCACCACAACAAAAACTGCTAATACTTGTATTTCTTCCAAAAGACCAAAGACAAAATCTCCACAATGTGTGATTAACATATTGTATCAATGAGCCGAATTGTAACAAGAAAGCTGAAAAAACAACATTATTAACCCCCATGTTTTTTCACTTTCAAAACAAACTTGACCATTCAAATAACATTCATACCACACCTGAGTAATTCATCAGCAATGACCTTTACGTACCAAACTCTGGTTATCAGGGCAAGTGCCACTCTGACACTTTTGGTAAGAAGCAATTTCATCATGCCAAGAATAAAAGAAATTAGTCTGGACCTCAGTAGATTCTCATTGTGAGGGTGAAGGCTCTCAAACAGCTGTATGATGCAACACTGCAAAGCACCAGGAGACAAAATCTGTTGCAAACAAACCTGGTTGTGGCCGAAAGAAAAATGATCAGAGATGTCAACAAGGATCACCGGGTCTCTGCCAAGGTGATTATTGCTGAGCTGGCCTCTTCTGTAGTTGATGTGTCAAGGAAGACAGTCGTGAGAGCTCTTCATCGTGGAAGACCATCCAAGAAAACCTCCATTGCTGAAACAGTGGCACATCAATGTCTGACTGAAGTTTGCCCATGAACCTTTGAAGTCTGTTCTTTGGTCTGATGAAACTAAACTTGAGCTCTTAGAGCACAGGGATAGCCCTTCAACCCTAAAAACACAGTTCCCACTGTTACACATGGTGGTGGGAGCATCATGTTGTGGGGCTGTTGTGCTGCCTCAGGCACTTGGAACCTCATTCGAGTTCATGGGGTCATGAAAATGTATGTTCACATTTTTAAAAAATAATTTAAAGACATCTGCTGCAAGTCTCCCTTTAGGTTGCCGCTGGGTCTTTCAGCAAGATAATAACCCAAAGCATGCCTCCAAGTTGGTCACAAACGTTTTGAAGGACGTCAGAATAATGGTCCTGTAGTGGCCCTCACAGAGCCCTGATCTTAATCCCATTGTCCACGATGGAAAACCACCCTGGATTTGCCATGGGAGAGTGGGCTCATATACCTTGTGACATGTGACCATTAAATGTCAGGGGGGCTAATAATTTTGGCCTTGTCATTTTTCAGCACACTGATAAAATACCTAAATCAAACTTAGTGGATGCTGTCTTTGTTCTTTTGGTAGCAACACAAATATGAACAGTTTTTGTGATCATTTCTATGGATATAATAAGGATTTTGTGTGGGGTTTTTTTTTGGGGGGGGGGTATAATTCTGACCTTAAATGTGAAGCTCCTGTCTGAACTAAGTCCAAATCGAGGTAATTGAAAGAAGGATAACTGCGTTAATAATTTCTTTTATAATGTCAACAAAAACAGCCTTTTGAGTTTTTACTTGCAAATCATATATAGTGTTATACTGGGGGGTCACTCTCTGTACTCACATTTGTGAATGTTTTGAGGATACCTTTTTGAAGTAGTTGACTTCATTTTGAATCACAGACTTATGAATAGCCTTTTGAGATTCATTGAATTTTGAAAGATCAGTGTGTCTAGGATGAACATCTGAAGGATGTGTGCATGGATGTTTAAACTTAATTTCCTGCTTGCCCTTATTTGTAAAGCCTCTCTTACTGAAACATCCCCAGGTGCTAATCATTAAATCTCCTCAAAGGAAATAGAGCACCGAAAGGAAAAGCAAAAGGCAAAATGCTGAATGTTATGCAACTTTCAGCTAACAGAGGGAGGCTTGAATGAGACGGGCCACATCCTCACTTCCCAAACCTTCCTTGAAATCGTGCCATGCCCACAGGAAACATGACCATATAAGGCATTAGAAAGACGAGGCAATCACTGTTGAAGACTCTATGCAAACTGGAAAATACTTTACAATGAGGCAATTCCAGACAGGCACAGGATGTCACACCCGGCATTTTTATACTGTAAACCGTGTGTCAGGAAAGCTACTCCTAAACAGTAAATAATACCCCACACACTGCAAGTGTGCTGAGGTTTTTTGAAAACCCGTTAAAGACTTTGTGGGCAGTGCCGGCACGTGACATTTTACTGCCTTAGGCGAAACTGAATTTTAGTTTTAGTCTAGTTACTGCATTTTTTGTTGATTGAGTGGAGGGAAATAAGATTCTGCCGTTGGGCGTCTTGCCTAATGTCTTTGGGGAGATCTGGAGGAGCCAGTATTATTGCACTTCATCCTGGCATACTGACTTCATTGTCCAAATCTTTCTTCTTTAATTTTGTGTTGGAGTTACGGAGCTAACTAACAAACACTAGAAGCGAATGGTCACTAGAATCATTCTTGTAATTACATTACCAACATGCTGAAATTGCATTCAGGTCTTCATTAAGGTCGTGCGCGCTGATTGCTGTGGTTTAGAACACAGCATGACCTTCTGTGAGCTATTAAAAATGAATAAAGGCCAATGAGGACTGATCTCGGATCAGAGTTTTTTCCATTTATAGTGTTCGTTATCCTAAAAAGGTAATTTTAGATCAGCAGTCCTCCTCCTGAGGAGTTGTCGAAAACAAATTAGTGAAAATTGTGGAAATTAGATCTTTTGACATACTAAACATTTGACTACAAGGTTTATATTATGCATCAGTAGCTTAACCTGAATCAAAGGTATTTTTCTGATGAATCGTCCATGATTAGTTAGTGATTGCATGTCATCACTTAATTACGACTTACAATAATGACAGTCCTAGTCATTTAGATATTTGTAATTTCATTTGAATGTACTGTCCCGTCACTATGAAACCAAACCCCTTTAATTTTACCCCTTAAAATTACTATAATTTTGACCATAATTTCCAGGAAATCAAGGAAAAAGAATAGGAAAAGTGCACAGATTAAGGCTGATTAAGGGGTAAAAGTACTGAATTTTCCTCTTACTTTTTACAAGTTGCCCCTTAAATAATAGAGCCTCTTGAATAAATGCCGGGTGTTTAAGATTAAGGCGTTTCACACTTAAAATCCACTTTTAAGGTAAAATTAAGGGATGGCTTCAAAAATTAATGGCCACTTAATTCAGATTAAGGGGTCTGAGGTATTTTCAGGGGTAAATTAAGGTGGGGTTAAACGCATTTTAAACACATTG
>JBBPDB010148266.1:0-10308 GCA_037974465.1 Brachypetersius altus
ATTCTCCAAGTGAAGCAGTGGGCAGCCAGGAACAAGGTACTACTGTGGAGCCTGTACTCTACTCAGGGCACCTCAGTGGTGCCACTAGCATACCTGGGATTCCAACACACAACCTTCTGAATACAGGGGCAACTTCCTAACCACTAGTATAGTGCCCCTTTACATCATTGCTTTACATCATTTTACTTATCATTAACATTCCTAGTAATGTACTTAATTAGGCCATTGCTTGTTGTTTCATTATCAGTTCTTATCTACTCACTTAATTGCTGGTATTAGGTCCAGACTGCAGTAATCAGAACTGTAAACACTGAAATCACATCACCAGGCCCCGCCCCGGCCGCAGGTGAGAGTCAGGTAAGATTGGAGGACAGCGTGGTGGGCGTGGTCTTGGTGGACGTGGTCAGTGTAGGTGAATAAAAGGCTCTGTTTGAGTTTGTTCTGATTCTCGTGCTCAGTGTTTTTTTTCTGTTGTCTTTGTGGAATGGCTGTCTCGCGCTCTGTGTGCGCGCTCCTTGCGCTGCTGTGCGCTCTCCTGCCCCACGCGCGCGCTGCCGCGGGTCAGTACTGTCACGGCTCGAACGGCCTCCCCGGGTTCCGCTGTCCCGAGCGCCACGACGGAGGAGATGCGCGCTATTGCTGCGGCACGTGCACCATGCGCTACTGCTGCGCCTCGCCCAGCGCGCGCCTCGACCAGAGTACTTGCGACTCGGACCCGGACCCGATCCGGACTTCACAGCACGGAGGTCAGTCTGAAACAAGTTTTTAAAAACACTTTAAATCAGTTTGGCTTTAGCTCCAGTTTAGGTGTAAATCTGGTTTGTTTTAGCTCCAGTTTTAGTTTAAATCAGTTTAGTGTTAGTATAAATCAGATCAGTTTGAATTCTAGTTTTGTCGTAAATTAGTTTTAGTGTAAATCAGTTTAGTTTTAGTGTAAATCAGTTTAGTTTTAGTGTAAATCAGTTTAGTTTTCTGGTTTTAGTGTAAATCCGTTCCAGTCTTAGGGTACAACAGTTGGAATTAGCAACGTAAAAAGTTGCAGGCATGACTGCAGCTCAGACGTTGGATACTGTTTTTCCTGTTTAGTTTTAGTCTTCAGCCTTAGTCTTGCTCTAAAAAACTCACCAAGACTGTAAATTAACTGTAAAATGCCACACAATCATTGACTGCTATTGTGAATCTTCTTAAAAGTACTCTAAAGTGTTTACTGCAGAAAAATATGTGGCATTCAGTCATAAACTACTGTTAAATTACTGTCGACTTTATATCAATGTACAGAACTGGCATCAAATGTGACATGTACATTAAATAATTGTAACTTCAGAAACGTGAACAAATGTGAAAAACAGATGATTGTTCTGTTGGCTCACTATCAGAAATTAAAACATACTTTTTGAAACTAAAACGTTACAAATTCACGAACTAAAGAAACTGCTGTAATTTTGCTGTGGTCCATGAGCAGAAGGGCAGTCTGCAGTAAACTGTAGTGAAATGTAAAATGTCGTAACAGTAAATGATAATAAGCTGCTGATAATAAGAAACAATGATGGATTTCTGATAATAACATCAGATTCAGAAAACAATGGGCGTCGGCTCGGCTGGTATCCAGGAGGGGGAAAGTGTGTGTGTGTAACTGCACTGTCACACAAAGACATAAAGACAAGGACAATCTAAAATATAGTATGAAGCCAAAACAAAACCTGTACTAAATTCTGTACTAAATACATTATGAACACAAAATGCTGTGGTCAGTAAGAGAGGTGTATATGAATATAATGGATACATACATTACTGCTGAAGTAGTTCACTAATGAACACAAATAGTGCTTTGGAGTTGTTCTCTGTATGAAGTTGGTTATTACATGTAATGGTTGCTCATGATAAGACTACTGCACACAATAGTAAAGATACTGCACATAAGGATAATAGGACGTCTGAGGAGATTATCAATCAATCAATCAATCAAACTTTATAGTGTGGGTGGGTGACTGGTTGATTTTCTTATTAGCAATAATCAGAATCACTTTATTGATCCCAGAGGAAAATGCAAGTACATTCTGGAAACTGCAGGAATACTCGGACAATACATTATAATTACAAACTGCTGTGATCAGTAAGAGAGAGGAATATATGTAGGCTACTATAAATAAATACATTCAGGACAAGTAATGAACCTGCCGGCCGACTATAAGTGTTTGTCTACAATACAGCTCCAGTGTCTCCTTGCTCTAAAGAGCATCGCTGAACGAACGATGGCCGGTTTTCTCACTGAAAGCTCATTCTGAAGCTCTTTTGGCCTAAGAGGTGTTTTAAACACCAGAAATGAGGTCTTCTCCCTCCACTGACATTTTAAAGTCTTGTTTAAATAAGTATTTGTTTTCTGCTACTTTTGAGTGTAGATTGTGGATTGGTAGAGTTTTTTTTACTTTGTACCGCACTTGTGTTGTTTTTAAATGTGCTTTAGAAGTGAATTGACTCGACTAACAAGCTCTTTCTTTTCTCCTCCTCCAGTTCCCACCTATCTTCCGTTTGTCATTGTGGTGGGTGCGTTCTTGTCCTTTGTTCTGCTGGGGATGATGGTGTCTCTCTGCTGCTGCCATTGCCTGAAGCCCAAGCCCACCGCTGGATCCCCCCCGACCCAGAGCAGCCTGATGGAGCCGGTCATCGGCCCCTCCCCCAGCAGCTCCACCCCCTCGCGCTCCTCCACCGCCGGGTCGGCCGGACCGCACTCGTATGCGCCCCCCCAGCCGCAGCCCTTCGCTCCAGCCCCTCCTCCGCTCCACCAGGGGGCACCGCAGTTCTACCAGCCGTTCTTAAACTACCCGCTTCCTCCGGACCACACCATGCTGATGGCGCCGGCCTTTCTCGACAACCGCTCTGTGTTCGGGCAGGCCCACGGGCAGCCCTTCCCTCAGGCCCCCATGCACACAGAGGCCATCTACCCCACCGTCACCGTCTGACATCACAGACTCGTTTCCTCACCTGTTAGCATTCTCGGGTTTAGAACTGCTTCCCTCGTTCCTAGAACTCTTTACAGTGGTGTTGAATGAAACCAGACATTTCACACCAATGTAGCCATTTTATTTACAATCAACACCAGAGTGACGCTCAACGTGTCTCTATTTATATGGCATCGATGATAGTAAAATAACAGCAAATCTGAACTACTCTTTGGGGACTATTTTGCGGCACAACACCCGAAATGTATCCCTCCACCACAAATGGGCGTAGTTCGAGGCCACAGGCTTCTTTAAACTTTTAGAGGCAAACGTCTGGTTCCATTTAACACCAGTGGGAACAATTCTGACAGCGTTTCAGACTGAAACCCTCTCTGGGTGTCTTTTAATTAATACACACAAAGGTTTAGGGAGATAACTAGATGTCCGAAACGGATTAGTATTTAATAATATATAAAAATAAGAAGCAGTGTATGGAAAAAAGTACTCTAACGTTTTGTTAAATATGGTATAATTGTAACAGACAACAATGAATGTCCCTCCTTGAGCTCCTCATGATAAGCTAACGGCTCAAAACTCATGCTAGACTGAAATAACTGCTGAACTGTGGTCACTTTTTTCAGCAAAAATTCAAAATGACCTAATTATTTTTCCTCCGACACCAAATGTAGATGAAAGGCCAAGTCATGTTTAACGTTTTAGTGCTGGAGCTACGAGACTAATGCATCTAACAAACATTATAAGCCTGTTAGAATGGGGCTAACTTGCCTAAATCATTACACACACTCTTCAAACCACATGGAGGTGTTGCGTAATCTCTAATAGACTCACTTATGCAGTTTCTGATGCTGTACAGCTCACTATTATCTGTAGACATGCACTAAAATATGTCAGTATTGCTAAAATGATTAGTGGCCGCTCTGAAGCCTGCTCCTACTTTTTAAACTTTTTCACCCAAAGTGTTCTCTTCACCCAAAGATGGTCAGAGAGAGTCGTTTTTAAGAATGAATGTTAGCGTTTTTCTTCTTTGAGCATTTCTGTTGGTCTTGTTTGGTTGTGTTCTGTGATATTGCTTCTCATAGGAGTGTATTGTGTTTAAAGCATTTTTGTAAAATGATTGTTCTTATCACTGGATCTAGGGAGTTTATTTAAAGAAGAAGAAAAAATAAAGCTATAATGTTTTTTTTTTTTCGATCTGCTTGTCTCTGTTGGTATTTTATGTGCAAATCTAGTGGCCTTATGTCCAAAGGTTCAGAGTAAATAAATGGATTTATTTGGCCTAAGTGGAGTGATAAGTGTTTTGAGTGGTTTTAACTGGCTCTTATGGTGATGACTGGGATAATAAGGGCGAATCTCGTTAGGGAGTAAAACAGTGACTTCTGCATCAAAAATAGCAAAGTGTTTCATCAATAGAAATACATATGGCCTTCAGCCATTGCTTGTTCAACGTTTAGCGCCCTGTTTAGGTGGAAAGGTCATGGTTTTGTGATTAGCACTGCACTATCAGAGTAAAGAGTTGAGAAGGAGCCTGGAGAAGAAGATGAGGAATCAGCTTTGCCTGCTGCATTGTGTGGGAGAGCCGTTAAGAATGCCTGTGTAAATTTTAATCTGTGTGTGTGTGTGTGTGTGTGTGTGTGTGTGTGTGTGTGTGTGTGAAAACAGCAGGGGAACTGCAAGACAATAGCCTCAAATCTCTTCACACCCCTGAGAGAGAAGGCCCAGGTGAGGGTGAGTGTGTGTGTGTGTGTGTGTGTGTGTGTGTGTGTGTAAAGGAGAGATTAGCGCCTCGGAATGCTCAGCAGGTGGTTATAAATATGCGAAAGAGACAATTAAGACTTTCCTGATGAGGCAACTTAGTCCGGACTCAAACACTCTTCTAATGCAAAAGACCTAAATCTCCACACAATACACCCTGATCTCACACGGAAACCTGCTGTATATGTCACATAAACACACACATGGCTAAGAGATTGCGCTTCTACAGTATTTAATCCCTTAAAGGGCCGTATTCAGGTCAAATTTTGCTGAAACGTGAATTTACAGCGTTTGTGAGCTCACAAGAACATACAGCTGGGTCTCAGTCCGGTGTGCTGTTAGAACGAGACACTGCTCAGGGCGGGCAGGACCATTTCCATCTTTCCTAAAGGCACAGTAAGAGAAACCCCTGTTTTGTTGTAAGCGGTAAAGATAGATTGGAAAATGGCTGTGTGGAAGTAAATCAGGACCTTTTTTGTATAAAAGAAAGACACACAAACTTAGAATGGATGAAAACATCAGACACCAAACACCACAGAACCCACTGGCTGACCAGCTGCATTTAGGTAAAGTAGGAAATTGTGCACATTTGGTTTAGAAAAACTATTCATGTTATAATTTACTGGTCCATGTTACAATGAAACCAGTGGCGGCTCCTGGTTAATATTTTTGGTAAAATCAACCACCCTTCATCCCCTGGGCAGCTTCATTTTCTTCCCTAAGTGCTTCACCTCCATGTTCTGCTTTTGCTGCCTCACATTCTGATGTATCTTCTCTCTCCTGCTCTTCCCTCAATCTCCTCATAGTTAGAGGAAATGACAACAAAATATACGAAACGCAAAACA
This sequence comes from Brachypetersius altus, assembly GCA_037974465.1. Taxonomy (NCBI): domain Eukaryota; kingdom Metazoa; phylum Chordata; class Actinopteri; order Characiformes; family Alestidae; genus Brachypetersius; species Brachypetersius altus. Next base: position 5,558 of record JBBPDB010148266.1, read on the forward strand.
GTAACAGTAACATAATTAACAATATTTCTAAATACCAAGAAAACATATCTAACCTCTTTCTCACCTTATTTTTAATTCTCCCCTCTTTGGTCTTCTTGGTGAAGCTGTTAATCACTCTGTCATACCAGCAGGGTTTTCTCACCAGTTCCAGCTTGGCTGGGTGGTGGTGGGGATCACTAGCAAGCGGTCAAGCTAACAAGCTAATGCCCTTCCTTCTGTGCACTTGAAGATGAATAAAAAATTACACAAAAAGAAATATTATTAGTGAATACCAGTAAATCATATGTTATGCGTTTTGTTATGGATGAAGCTTCAGTCTCTCATTCAAGGTCTGTGCTCAGTACATAAAATAGAAGGAAGTGGAAACAATGGCTTTAAACAATTTGCATAGGGACCAAAGACTTTTGCAAAGTACTGTATGCCATTGTTGTCGGTAAATGACATCATAATTTGTCAGATCTAAAAGTGACTTGCGGTGTAAGTAAAGTGGCCCCTATTAAGCACACGGGAACTCACCACAGCCCAGAACACAAAGTGAAATTCCTTCTCTGCATTTAACCCATTCACCAAGTGAAGCAGGGGGCTGCCACCAACGAGGGGCACCCGGGGAGCAGTGTGTGGGGATGGTACTTTGCTCAAGGGAACCCTGGCAATGACACTAGCAGTGCTGGGATTCGAAACCACAACCTTCTGATCACAGGGGCAACTCCCTAACCACTAGGCCACCAGCTGCCCTCTTAAAGAGACAGTTTCAGGACAGTGTGAGGATCAGAGGAGAGTTCTAAGGGCTAAATCTTTATGTAAGAGAGGTCATGGGTTCGAATCCTACCTTCAGCTCACCACTGGGTCCCTGAGCAAGACCCTTAACCCCAAGTTGCTTCAGGGAGACTGTCCCTGTAGTTCGGGAATGGAAGTCGCTTTAGATTAAAGCATCTGATAAAAGTTTCAGGCCAGAAACTTTACAGTAGAAGGAAACCTATTTTTGAATTAAAATGAATGGGATTTTGGTTCGTTCTTATTGGTCCAGCCATCATGAAATTTGCACAGCAAGCATTTTTAAATGAAAAAAATATGAGGTTTTGTCCCAGCAGTAATGTCTATACCTTGTTGCCTGTGCCAGCAAACCTAATCATTTAATGGATGAGTAAAGTGCAAGGAAGTAAAGTGTCCATTTGTCGTATGTGAACAAAACACACAGTGTAAACACCACAACATTTTTTCTCTGCATTTAACCCATTGGCCAAGTGAAGCGGTGAGCTGGCAGGATACGGTATCTTGTTTAAGGGTACCTCAGTGGTGCCACTAGCAATCCTGGGATTCAAACTCACAGCATTCTGATCACAACTCTCTACTCACCTGGCCACCAGCTGCCTAAATGCCCTTTTGCAGTAACAAAAGTCAACATCTCCATGGGATTTTTTTTGTAGTTTAGAATTATGAGCTATTGGTGAATATTTTGAAAATGTTTCTGGTTCACAGGTTCTTAACCCTGGTCCTGAAGTCCTACTGCTCTGAACACACTCACAGAGCCAGGAAAGGCTAAATAATGAGCTGAGGAGTTGGACCAGATGTGTTGGGTGCAGGACAGCGCAAAACCAGACCAAAGGAACCACTAAGAGAAGCAGCAAAAACCCACAACGCTGCTTTGTAGCTTGTGTCCTTCTACAGGTGATCCATTGATAGTGTACTGACATACCCAGTGTGGTTTGCCAGCAGGAAAAAGCATCACTCCAGAGGGTCATCAACACAGCATAGAGGATCATAGGCTGTGCTCACCACTCCCTAGAGGAGCTGTACAGGTCCCCCTGCCAGAGGAAAGCATGACATCCCACACCGCGCATCGCCTGTTTCAGCTGTTACCCTCAGGAAGGCAGTACAGGACAATAACAGTCAAAACAAACAGACTGAGAAACAGCACATACACCAGGGATGTGGCATTAATAAATGATTCTATTGTGCAATAATCATTTTTACTACCGTGCAATACTTCTGGGAACTAATCACTGTGAAATACAAACACTTTTAACTGTCATGGTCAACTGTGAATGCTGCTAACCGTACTTTCCTTGTTTATTCTTATATACAGTAGTTTTCTTGTTTTGTAATTCGCAAAATACATACTATATTTTTATTTTATTTCTCTTAAAATTGATCTTAAACTGCTCTCTTGATCTTAAACTGTACGAGTTTGCACACAATTTCGTTGTTCTTAAAGCACAGTGACAATTAAGATTTCGATTTCCGTATTATAGTAACGCAGCACAGCCAGAAATATGGAATGTTTGGGTCGTTACCGTCAAGCGTTCAGTTTTCAGAAGAGGAAAACGTGGCTGGAGTGAATTTTCGAACATGATTCAGGAATGATGGAGCTGACTCGTCCCCTCCTGGGAGGTTTTAATGCATGAATGAACGTGTGTCTCCTGGTTAACTGCTGTTAAAGGTGTGTGTGTGTGTGTGTGTGTGTAATTAATATATGGTCTGACAATCGCCGGTAAAATCATCCCAATTGACAATTTTGTGAGAAAAAAAACACACAAAGAGGCGAGTGATCGTTAAGAGTTTAATAATAAAACCAACTTTAGACCCAGTCATACGACACAAATAAGACAATTTCCTTTTGCAGTTTCCAGAGGAGCGTTCTGGAGCCGGAACTGATTGTGTTCAAGAACCTGCTCTGCAAACAAGTGTGTCCTATAACTGCTCCACCACCAGGTGTGCTCTAGACCCGGCTCTAAAAAGACTCTGGAACAGAGCGCCATCTAGAAGCGCACCTGGAACTAATTATGTCCGAGAACATGCTCCAAAAGCAAGGGTTTTCTAGAAGATCTATCGTGAACCCCCCCCCCCCCCCCCCCCAAGAAATTAGTCCTTCATTCAGTTAACGTAAGGAACTCATAATGACTTTTCAGCTCTACGTCTATTATAGACAACAACACGGAGGCAGACAGTAATACAAAAATAAACCAATGAGACGAAATCTAACATATCTTAAGCACATGATGTGTATACTTTATAACAAATAACATGAAGAAATAAAGAAATAACACGGCGTTCAGTACACTGAGAATGGATGTGTGTGTGTGTGTGTGTGTGTGTGTTACTCGTCGAGTTTTCTCTTGGGCTTTTTGGGGTTGCGGGAGCGGCTCTTGGCTTTGCAGAGAGGACAGATCGGAGCGTTACGATGGATCTGCTGATGGCAGGACAGACACGCCTGGACACAAACAAACCAATAATAATTAGCCAGTATAAAAAAACACATGACCAAGAAGAGAACATCACAAGTCTTTTAAATGTGAATAATTTGTGCTGAGTGTGGAGTTGATATATCAATTTGGGAAAGTCTGAACAGCCTCTGGACAAAAGACAAGTTGGGTTGATTTTCGGAGTGTAAATAACACAAATCCTTTGCAGAGAACAGTCTATTGGTCTGAGTTTAACACACTGGCACTTCACAATGTTAAATTCAGCAAATAAAGATTTTGTATTAAAAGGCTGTTGTGTAAAAGTGTGTTCTCTGTGGACTCTGTGGACGATGGGTCCTGAGTAGGTGTTTAACGGCAGTTCAACCACAGAACTAGTACACACTGAAAGGAAACAATGTTCCTCCGCGATCATGGTGCAACACAAAGAACAGAAACAGCACAAATAAAACAAAAACAGAAATACCACAAAGAACAAAAAAAACGTCTATAAAGGCAAAACAGGACTAAAGAGAGAGTGCAAAGAGATCAGAGACAGTAAGAGTGTATAGATATGGATACAGATCTGTGTCTGAGTGTGTGTGTACCTTCATTGGCGGTGGCTGTTGTCTGAAAGTGGCCGTCTGTCGGTTGTCCTGTTTTCTTACTGCCTGAAGCTGCTGGGCTGCAGCGGCTGCTGCTGCTAAGGATTCTGGGATTATAGGTTCCTGAGGTTCAGTCTGCCATTCAGCCTTCTGCTTCTCAAAGTAGCTGCAGACAGAGACAGATGTAACAATACATCCAGGTATATAATATATATGTCCCATATATATATGGGCACAAAACACACACACACACACACACACACACACCCACACACACAGTGTGTTACTCACTCAAGAGAGAGTCTCTCCTCCCCTTGGCTGAGGTCCGGCAGTCTCTGGAGACCAAGGGTCACTCTGAGGGCATCCACGTGCTCTTTCAGCGGCTTATACTCATCGTGCAGCCTCCGCGTGGACTCCAGCAGCTTATTCAGATCACTCTCTGACTGCTTTATAGCGTTCTCCATCTGACACACACATACACACACACTGAGTGAGATTTAATCCTAGCCACAGACTTTTAATTGTTTATCAGAAACAGACCAGATGCACCTCCTGTGTGTGTGTGTGTGTGTGTGTGTATGTCTGAGATGCAGCAACAAGTTTTAAATCTGACGCTGACATCTGATGCTGCAAAGTGTGTAGAGCAGCCCCTTTAAGACTGTTTCTGTACTGTTCTATGAGTGTGTATGTGTGTACCTACCACATTAATATCAGCGTGTATTAGTCTCAGCTCCTCCACGTGGGCCATCTTCTCCTGCAGCAGCAGATCCATTTCCTGTTTGTATTCCCGCAGGTGTTTCTCCTCGTTTTCCAAAACCTGGAACTCACTCCTCAAACGGGCCTTCAGCTTCTCCATCTGAACCGTCTTATTCCTAAACGACAAACAACAACCTTCAGCTTCTCCATCTGAACCGTCTTATTCCTAAACGACAAACAACAACCTTCAGCTTCTCCATCTGAACCGTCT
>JBBPDB010148276.1:0-14564 GCA_037974465.1 Brachypetersius altus
TAGTCTTTACTTAGCTAGTTAGTTTTTTTGTAAATTTATGTTGTAATTTGTTAGGTCTAACTGTCTTGTCTCTGCTAACCAGCTAACTAGGCCTCTTTAGTTAGCTGGTTTAGTGTTTAGTGTTAATTTATGTGGTAAATTTACGTTGCATGTAGCACCTTGGTCCTGGAGGAACGTTGTTTCGTTTAACTATGTACAACTATATACAACTATAGCCAGAGGGGCTTTATATACAGTGGTTATATAAGTGGTTGGTAGAATGTTTTTGTTGTAGTGTTCTAATAAGTACATACATTAATTAATCAGTATGCAACCAAATAAAAAAAAATGTACCTTAAATTTTAACACTTCCCGCCCCCGGTTGCGCATACGCATATATAGATTTTCTTTTAACTATATAGCTATGTCCCAAGGGCACCCGCATATAGTGAAAAAAATGTTGTGTTTTGGATTTTAAAAAATGTCCATTTTTATAGTTTAAACCCTATTAAACTGAACTGGTGGCGGTAATACAGTTCAGCTCAAAAGTTATTGTACTTGCTCAACATGCAAACTGACTTTTAACCTAAATTAATTTACAGGTCTAGTCACCCACAGGGATTATTTAACTGTTCAAAGTGAGCAAGGCACACTGGCAGAGCCACTCAGGGCGAGTTTCTGTACTTTGTTTTTGTGGCTGTCAAGTGAGAAAAGGCAGTCTTTCTCAGATACGTGGTATGGAAAGGCAAGATCGTTTGATCGTCTGCAGACCGGGAGGAACCATATTTTAATACATCTTTATTATTTTTCTTTTTAAGAGTTTCCTTTCCTGAGTGGTGGTACTTACAGGTCCAGTATGGATTTACTTAAATTAGGTACACATTTGCACAGTGAAGACTGGATACTAGTGCTCAATTGTCATACCACATACACCAATTCTTGTTAATCGTTGTTTATATATTATCTTTTAAATTTGCAACTAAATTATTTTAGATTAAGTTCTAAATTATTGCAAATTCAATCACAAGTGATGCCACAGTTTGCTTTGCTCTTTCTGGGTGAGTAGGATGGGCCCTCTTTTCCCTTATCTCTCAATATGACACTAGCCAATGCAGCTGACCAACCAAGTTTTGGAGATAGTCTTCCACTGCAAGTTTATTCACAGCAGTTTTTGGAAATAACTTTTGTCTAAAAGCTCCAAGCACCTTTTCAAGTACACAAAGAGATCTGTCTCATTTAATGGATGCTAATTTTGATCTTGGCAGCTCAGCCAACACATCAATACAGAAAATATGTGAATGAACGAATCATAATGAACAGACCACAAATTACTTTTTAAATCTTCTTGTATAACTATTTATATGTAACATTATGTTGTTACTATAAAATTGTTCAGTTTAATATGGTCATCAGCTGTACTAAAATTAATGTAAGTAATTTAAGCCTAGTTCTACAGGGAATTTCAAACAAGCCAAACAGTGTAAATAAAAGCTTAAAAACTGGCCTGTGAGGTATTCCTGAGTATAGCTTTAAGCTTGAGATCTTTTCAAGCTGAAACACTACGTTAGCTTTAAATACTGATTAGAAGACTTTGTGTAATAAGAACAGTTAGACCATTCATCCATAGAGTGCTTTTGAAACAGTTTTGTCAATTCATTTTAGACTTGAGATTTTGAAACTTTTTAAGGCTAATAATGGAAAGATGGATGGTAGTACAGAAACTGCATGCTGGCAGAAGCGGTGCTGAAACGTTTCTCTGAATCTGTCAGGAGGGAGAGCAAAGAGAATACAAACAGACGTGTTGATCCCTTCTTTACTCTGTCACACACATGCACACAACTGCAGCAGCGGCCAGAGCCTGGTGCATTTCGCAGTGCTGCAAAGGCTACCTAGAGAAGAGCTACTGCATTATGACACAATACTGCAGCCTAAGCTCAACACATAGTTTACACTGAAGATGCCGAAAGAAATAACCACGCTAACAGTCTTTAGTTATATCAATATATCTGAGATGCCATAGGTGTTCTGTTCATTTGAGAATCCATAAATTTGAGGAACAGTAACAGTTTGCTTCTGTAAAACTACAATCAGTAATAAAAAAATATATAGTCACTGTTTCCTTGAGTCATCGGTTTCATGCACCAGGAGGGAATTTGTGTGTACTTTGGTAGTCAAGTGACCCAATGTTCATTTCATTCAAAGCGGCACAGGAAAACAACGTTTAAGTGACCACCATTTGGAACTTCTCAGAAAACTACTTCCACCATAACAAACAACTCTTGCCATTGGCTCTATTTTAGGCACAAATCATGAACATATCGTGTTTAATATATATTTTTATATACAATTTTATGAAAATAAACACAGTTTGGTGTATTTGGTGTGTTAATGTACTGTAAATATCAAATACAGTGAAAATAAAGATTGAGACTATTGAGCCAAGCTGAACTGTAATGTCAGCTGTTCCAAATACAGCAGTGCATTCACACTGTGAAAAGGACACCTAACTTATTTTGCGAAACACTCTCCCGAGTCCTGAGCATAGAAAACAAGCACATTCTGTTTCTATATTGCTATATGGGATTACATTAGTGGTGATGATTTTGATCATCAGTACTTTCAGTCAAATGTCATACGTTCTAAGATAATGAGACTACACGATGTTTACACATATTTTGATAACTAACCAGGATTTGGACCACACTCTGAGGTGAACCTGACAGAAGGAGTGGCTTCCACTCTAATTGATTGTCACGTCTTATTGATGGTCCCACTATGTTAGTTACACTCGCTAAAGGAGTCCGTAGTCTGAGTACTAGGGGGTACGCAGCTCTGGGCACAGGTGTGTGACGTATGAATGTGTTATGTGTAGTTGTTAGGTGCCTAGGCAAAGAGTGGCAATTAGGAAGGAGTGGTAATTAGGGTTAGGCTGGGTTGCTAGGTACCTAATGACAAGTCCACCTGTCTTTAAGTTAAGTTAATCAGTTGATTTTGGTCGGTGTTGTGTGATTGGTTGCATGTGAGTGTGTGTGATTAAAAGCTGGCTGTGCTGCAGAATCTGTGCGGGATCACTCACATGGGTGAATGGCTGAGTCGAGGAAGGAAAAGTATTGAAGCAGTATAGAAACCATATCACTCTGGATGAAAAGAAGAGAGAAGTGGTTTGAGGTGTTCATCAGAAGTTTTGTGTGTTTGCACTGTTTCTCTCTGTTCTCTCTGAGCTTCAAACAGACTTGAACGAGTAACACAGTGAGAGTCCCTGGAGCTTGGAAGGTTGACAGGAAGGGCGTGGAACCTTGAGCTGGGATTATGAGCAAAACGTATTGGAGTCCTTTGAGTGTTCCTCAAGCAGAGTGAAGTTCCTCCGATTGTCAAGGACTACTTGGTTAAATTGTGTGTTATTGTGTGTTCCTGCTCAGCACAGTGACTTTTGCATTGTTCATTAAAGACATTGTGCATTTCCAACTCCAGTCTGTGTGTACATCCTTACGCATCGGCAGCCACAATATTGATAAAACTGAGCTTGTGATAGAGCAGGAAAAAAGTCTCATACTGTATCACTGTACTATGTAGTATATTTATTAAAGCAGCAACCTTTTTTAATAAAAGGAAAAACTGGATTTTGTTTAGCTTTAAAAACTTGTAGCAGCTGTAGAAGGTAACATTCCCAGCGACCTGAGGAGGAAGAGATGTTTGCAAATGATAGATGGTGTAATCCTGGACACATCACTGTGGAATGTTATCGTGATAACATCCCCCCTCAGCCAACGTGGAGGCAGTCTGTGACTCAGTTTCCACAAGCCCTTTTTCTTATCTTGGGTGATTTCAATCATAAAACACTAGACTGCCAACACAAAAGAGGCATACAGTTCATCACCTTTCCCTCCACCTGGTAAGATCAGAATACAACCTGGTGCACCTTCTACCTGTGTATGAGCCCTTGGTACGCAAAGAGACCGCAATCACCTGCACAGTGCGGAGACGGATGAGAGCAAGGGGGCTCTAAAGGACTATTTTGAGTATACTCTGTGGGAAGTGCTTTGTGATAATCATAGGGAGGACACTGACAGCCTGGCAACCATTACGGACTACATTGATTTCTGGGTAACACCATACCCACCAGGTCTGTTTGGTGCTTCCCGCACAACAAACCCTGTACTACCATTGAAATAAAGGCTGTCCTTAAACAGAAGAGGTGGGCATTCAAATCAGGAGACAAGGAGGAGCTGAAGAGGGTGGAGAGAGAGTTGAAAAGACTGATCGGGGATGGGAAAGACAGCTACAGGCAGAGGATGAAAAACCAGCTTCAGCAGTACAATGTCAGTTTGGAGAGGAAAAATCTCAGGGGATATGAGGTGGGCAAATGAACTGAAACACTTTTTCAATAGGTTTGATTAATCTGCCACTGCCTCTCCACCCATACTGCTATCCCCACAACCACAGCATCCATCACACAGCTCCAGCCTGTCTATGTCAGCCATTTAGGTCAAGAGAGAACTGAGGAGGATCAATGCTAGGATCAATGCTAGCAGCAGGTCCAGATGGCATCAGTTCTAGGGTTGCACAGGTCAACTGTGTGGGGTAATGGAGCACAACTTCAACCTGAGCCTGAAGCTGGAGAGAGTTCTACAGCTCTGGAAACACTCTTGTGTGGTACCAGTGCCAAAGACCCCACATTCGAGTAGGGTCAAGTAGGTTGTTATTGTCATTTCTACCATATAGACAGTACATACTAAAAATGAAACATTGTTCTTCCAGAACCATGCTTGTAGCTGTTAAGGACGTCAACAGCTACAGACCGGTGGCTCTGACATCCCACCTAATGAAGACCCTGGAGTGGCTGGTCCTTGCTCAGCTTCGGCCCCTGGTGAGCTCATCACTGAACCCACTTCAGTTTGCCTACCAGCCAGGCATTAGAGTGGATGATGCCGTCATCCACCTCCTACATCGTTTCCTCTTACACTTTTGATTTCTTTAGTACCTTAAACAAAGTAGTTTCTACAATCCTGAGGGACAAGCTGGATTGCACAAGAGTGGATCATCACCTCACAACATGCATCCTGAATTACCTCACTAACCGACCACAGTATGAGAGAACCCAGGACTGTGTGTCTGTTCCTTTTCACCATCCACACTGCAGTCTTCTCCTAAAACTGCACCAACTGCTTCTTGCAAAAGTTCTCTGACAACTCTGCAATAGTCAGCCTCTTCACTGATGGGGGCAACAGGGAGTACAGAGAACTGACCAGGGACTTTGTGGACTGGTGCCAGCATAACTACCTCCAGATCAACTTCAAGAAGCACAAACATCCAGGGTAAGATACATTGACGCCGTGGAGAGCTGCCAGTACCTTTGCATTCATCTAAACAATAAACTGGATTGGACTCACAACACAAATGCTCTCTGCAAAAACGGGCAGAGCAGGCTGTACCTGCTCTAGTGGTTCAGGTCTTTTGGAGTGCAGGGGACGGTCCCGAAGACCTTTTATGAATGTAGTGGCATCAGCCATCGTTTACGGTGTGGTCTGCTGGGGAAACAGCATTTCTGCTGGGGACAGAAAGAGACGGAGGGCCAGCTCTGTTCTAGGATGCTCTCTGGACCCTGTGTGTAAGTGAAAGGAGAATGGTGGCTAAGCTGTCATCCCTTGTGGACAACATCTACCAACCCTTTCAGCACTGAGCAGCTCCTTCAGTGGCAGGCTGCTGCACACACAATGTGGGAAGGAGAGATTCTGCATTATCGCCGTTAACGCCATGATTCCAATAATATATACACACTACCGGGTATACTGGACATTTGTATCCGGTCAGCATTAGTCCCACAATCACAATTGTTAGTACAATATTTAATTTATATATAAAATTAATGAAAAAATGAAGTATAGTTTTGTGTGTTAAGAGATGTTCTTTCATTGCCACTAAAGTCAGACATACTGTGGCCACAGATGCAAAAGCAGTACCTCTTCCTGTTTTGGTCCCGTTGGGGTCAGTGCTGTATAAAAAGCTCTGGCGGCTTAGAGGGAGGTGTGACTGTGCATTACATGAGGCATTAGTGAACAACATAACCCTGTAACCGTGAAAGGCTTTATCAAGGAAGCTCAAGTGTCCATCATTACATTGTCCCCCTAACAACCAATGATTCTTCAATAGTGTGAATGATGGAGAACATTCTAGAACTGTGTGAACAAGGGAAGACATTCTAAATATTCTAATTAGCGAAGGGTTGGAGAACATTGTGTTCTGGTTCTCATGCAGGAACAGTTCATAAAGAATGATTCATATTCTTCTATAAAGCTGTATCTCAAAGAACAATCCTGTATAATAATAATGAGCACAGACACACAGATAAGATAAACCTTTATTAGTCCCACAAGTGGGAAATGTAAACAATACTTTTGAAACATCTTGTCCAGGTCAGCAGGTTTAAGTTACATGGATTAGATAATGCAACAAAATAAAAAGATCAATAGATGAGCCAGATAATAATAACAGAGATGGAACATCAGCTACTTTTGCTAATCTGATATAGACCGTTTTTTCATGGCATAGGAAAGTATGACATCCTCATTGTGCTCAGACTAAAGTGTTTTAAACAGAGCACATATCTTTTTCTTTGTCAAGCAAATTCTTACTAAAAAGACCTCACTTGCTGCTGGTGTATCTGCAGATCTTCAGCAGTCCCTGCATGATGGTTAAAAACTGAATGTTTTAGATCAAGGCCACAGCCAGGGTTCACTATACAAAAGTGTGTGTATATGTATGTGTATGTGTATGTGTGTGTGTGTGTGTGTGTGTGTGTGTGTGTGTGTGTGTGTGTGTGTGTGATTAGAATGGCAGCACAGTTTTCCCTTTGAAGTGATTATTAGAAAGGACAGACATTTGAAGATGGCAGGTGTTGTCATCAGTGGGGATCTGTTTCCATGGTAATGCCAAAGCTGTGGGACTTTAAAAAGCTTTGATTTGGAATCACAGTAAATGATTGGATGATAGCATAGTCATTCTGAAGTCAACCAAAAGTGGTGCATGGAAGGGGGTAAAGTAATAAGTGGAACAATAAGTGTTGAAAACCTTTTGTGCTCATATAGGGAACAAGACAAAGGTCAATTTTGTGGCACTGTAACGCTACCTATCCATAGACATAATCAAGTCAAGACGACATGTATTGTATTTACACATTTATCATCTTATCATCTTGCACTGAACGCTGTCTTGTCTTGTCTCATTTAGTGGTATTGCTGCTCTTGTGCTCTGTCCTATTTGCACTTGTGTTCTGTTCTGTTCTGCTCTTGTGTTGCACCATGGTCCTGGAGGAATGTTGTCTTACTATTTACTGTGTAAATGGTAGAAATGGCAATAAAATCTACTTGACTTGACTTGATCTTATCAATCACCTTAACGAGTGGCACTATTACAAACCACTTATTTGACTCACTTGTGTGATTCTTTAGCTGCCGGCTCAATTAACAGGTATGAGATGTAAACTAACCATAAAAGCAGAGAGAAGTGAATGAAAGAGGTGAATCTCAATGAATGAATAGTGTGGGATAAATGGGAGGAGGAGAGAAGCTATTTACAGTACACACATTCTCCACAAAAAGAGGATAAAGTCAAAATGATGTTTGATGGCTTTGGCTAAAGTAAATTAAGGAAGCAAAACCTATAAAAGCATAGACAATCTGCATATAGTATATGTATATAGTTTTGCACTACTCACGTTCAATTAATATTAGACTAAATGTGGGCTTAGACTAAATTGGAAAGCTACTGCTATAAACACCAGTCATATCTTTTATGTTGCACTGTGGCCCTGGAGGAATAAAATTCCCTACCAGATATAACAATAGCATTCTCTTTAACCATTGGTAATTACATGATGCCATGTGTATCTATACGCACATATAGGTACTAATCCCTAAGCACAGGGTTTGCCTGGCACCAACTGTGACAAGTGAATGTGAAAGCTTCTTCTTTAGTGCCTCGCCATCTGTTTTACTCACATTCACACTGAGACAATAGTGAAACCACCCTGGAAATGGTGACAGAATGATATCTAAACTAAAAACCCTAACAATCATTTCCCAACCCATTCTAATATTGACAGTTACTTTTTATACTGTTCCAAAATAAGCCAAAAATAGAATAAAACATAAATGGAGAAGAACATTCTAGAACAGCACGAATGAGGAAGAACATTTTAGAGGAGAGCAAATGGGGGTATAACATTCCAGAAGAGTGTAGATGAAAGGGAGAACTTTAGAACAAGAGAGTGAGAACAATGGAAAACATTCTTTAAGTGTGCAAGTGAGTGTGACAGGAGTCAAACGTAAGGGGTGGGTGGAGCATGGGATGGATGGGTGTGGCCAGCAACAGCTTATTTGCATGAAAGTGACAAAGCCCTGAAATGGCTTATTTTGAAAGGGACTAAAAATGTGAAGATTAAAACTGGTGAGATCTCTTTATGTGAGAGTGATTATAACTTGTTTTTTTTAAAGTGAGTTTTGCATAATATGTCCCCTTTAAAATGTAATGCTTTCTAGAACTCTCTAGATCTAGAGATGGAGAAACAACAGTTTATGTCCTGCACTGTTTATGTCCTTCAGGAGATTTAAAGGAAAACATATTTTTAATTTAATTAAAATAATTATACATATTTAAAAAACGTGTATTGTGTATTTGATGGTAAGGGCCATTCAGGAGCAGGCTTTCCATTCACAAAAAGTTTTTCAATTTGAGACCTTCAGTTCAGTTACTTTTGTTATTTGTTTTAGTAACAATCTAAAGTATCTTTAGTTTAGGAAATTGGTAAAAAATTCACTCTTTTTCTAAAAACACATGGAATTTTTCTACATGCAAAGCTGCAGCATGAGATGTGGCAGTGCCTTTATACTCCCTTGATTGGTATCAGGATTTAGTGAAGGATGGGTGGGGTTAGGGTTGACCTGATGACTGGCACTTTGCTCAGGCAATACATGCACTTGCAGAACAAACAGCAGAATGACGGCCACCTAGCGGACAATAATTTGGTACATTTTGTTGTCTTTCCTCAAGCGCTGTTCTTAGCAAATGTCTAGCTTGCCTACACACACGTCTTGGCCCTGCGTTTAACCTTGCATACCGCTGGGTCAACCAAAGATAAAAATCCCCCTCATTCATCAACCACAACTCCTTCTCATACCACCCCCCTCCCGTGGCGGGAGAACATATAGAAAAGTGTGAAAGAGTGAGAACATTCTAGAAAAGTTTGAACTGAGGTGATGTTTAACACACCATCACAGTGTTTAGGTTTAGGTTTTTTTTCTGGAGAACATTAAAAACATCCACATCCTTACTGTATTAGTTATAGGAGCGAGGACTGGAAGTCTGATAACACAAATTTAAAATATACAGTCTATTTTAGGTTCTCCGAAACATTGTTGCTGTTGGCTAACAGTCACAATCACCACTTAGATCAAAAAGAAACCATTTGGCATGCAAATCAGGAATGTATCATATGTATCATACACGTGAGCACACACACACATACACAACCACACACACACACACACACACTTAGAAATACACAGGAATAATTTGTATTCCTTTTCAGTGTATTCTACATTCATTTTTCATTTTATCACCCTCAGTGACACTGATGCACACATACAAACATCCAAGACCATGTCAGTGTCACTGCTGTGCTAAGAATGATCCACCACGTAAAACAATACCTGCTCACTGGTGGTCCTTACAAATAATACCTGCTCACTGGTGGTCCTTACAAATAATACCTGCTCACTGGTGCACCTTGGTGATAAGCAGAGATGACAAAATGAGAAAAAGAGTGAAAATACAGGTAGGTGTACCATCTGAAGTTGCTCCTCCTCAATGCACATCAATAAGATACAACATTAAAACCACTGACAGATAAAGTAACATTGGTTATCTTTATACAGTGGTACCTGTCAAGGAGTGCCAAGCAGTGGAAGATTTACAGTGAATCCGGAAAGTATTCACAACGCATCACTTTTTCCACATTTTGTTATGTTACAGCCTTATTCCAAAATGGATTCAATTCATTTTTTTCCCTCAGAATTCTACACACAACTCCCCATAATGACAACGTAAAAAAGGTTTTTACAAATTTATTAAAAATAAAAAACTGAGAAATCACATGTACATAGTATTTGCTCACAGTCTTTGCTCAATACTTTGTCGATGCACCTTTGGCAGCAATTACAGACTCAAGTCTTTTGGAATATGATGCCACAAGCTTGGCCACCTATCTTTGGCCAGTTTCACCCATTCCTCTTTGCAGCACCTCTCAAGCTCCATCAGTTTGGATGGGAAGCATCGGTGCACAGCCATTTTAAGATCTCTCCAGAGATGTTCAATTGGAAAAATCTCAAGTAAACTTTTTTCACGTTGTCATTATGGGGTATTGCGTGTAGAATACTGAGGAATGAATTTAATCCATTTTGGAATAAGGCTGTAACATAACAAAATGTGGAAAAAGCGAGGCGCTGTGAATACTTTCCAGATGCACTGAAAGGTGTTGTGTGAAAAGGCATTGAAGCTGATGTGTTGAAAGGAGGACTTACTGAATCTTGGGTCCTGTCATTCCTGTAGATCAACGGACACATTCTAGCTACCTAAACATTGTTGCCCCTTCATGCCAATGGTATTTCCTTTGGTCTCTTTCAACAGGATAATATGACAATACTATGTTCAGGAATGGTTTAAGGAGCATGACAAAGAGTTCAAGGTGTTGACTTGACATCCAAATTCCCAAGATGTCAATCCAATCTGTGGGCATTTGCCCAAGCAAATTAGTCCAATACAAGGAGCCCCACCTCTTTACATACAGAAATGAAAGTGTTTGCTGCTACAGCTTGGATACCACAGTACAATTTCCAGGTTATTTGCAGTCCATGCGTTGATAGATCAGAGTTGTTTTGGTGGCTTGAGGTGGACCACCACTAAATTAGGCAGGGTGTTTCCCCAACCCCCACCACCCACCCCCAAATTTCAAAGCATTTGTCAATAGTTCAAAAATGCTGGTCACAGAAACAGGAAAAACACCCTAGTTGATAAAACAAATCGGCAAAATATAATCTCCTGACACAAAAAAAAATTATACAATAAAAATCTTCATAACTATCACTTTTGGTGTGAAACAAAAAAATGGTCATAAAAATCAGCTCCTCAATAGCGTTACAGTTGTATACAGCTCTGGGCAAAAACGTGAAACAGCGCCACCCCCAACAGAGAATTTCAGTGAAACATGTTTCACAGCATCCCTATTCATTTCTATATAAATATTCTCAGACCCCGGCGGCTTATGGATTTTCGGGGTTTCAATGGACTCTAATGGTAAGTCCAACCTGTGAAACAAGTGACTGCCTACTGTGACAGGGTAGTTCTTCACTTCAAAATGACTGACATAACACTGTGGCCAATCACCACCTTTGAAATAATTTTTCACTTCATTCTATTTTATGTACTGGTTACTGACCTTGAGTGTGAGACTGAAGCTTCATATATAACAAAATGCATAACATATTATTTACTAGTATTTATTAATAATATTTATTTTTATTTTATATTTTATTATTAATCTACAAGAAGGGCATTAGCTTGTTATCTTAACTGCTTGCTAGCGATCCCCACTACCACCCACTGGAAGCTAGTTAGCTACTTTTTGCCTATTATTCCCATAGCCACTTGCTAACTCCTGTGCGTGATGAATCCAGTCACCAATTTGAAAAGTAACAATGGGACAGAAGCAAAAAAATCCCTGCTGGTATGACAGGGTGATTAACATCTTCACCAAGAAGACTAGGTGAGACAGAGGTTAGATATGTTTTCTGGGGATTTAGAAATATTGTTAATTATATTCTAGATACATCAAAATGTGAGGCAGCAAAAGCAGAATATGGAGGTGAAGTACTTAGGGCAAGAAAATCAAGCTGCCCAGGATGCACAGAGAGGTACTGAGTTTGATTTGTGGCTCACGCCGGAGATGAAGGGTAGTTTGTTTCACCAAAAATATTGACCAGGTGCCGCCACTGGGGTTCATATATGTTTTGGCATGGCTCAATGCCATATATGCTTTAAAAAATTCTTATTTTTTATACAGTATTTATTTTTTCAAATAACTCAAGTCAAATGGATCAAGTTAGAGCAGAATAAAAATAAATAAAGGAGAAGTCTGGTAGATGTCTCAATTTGATAGTTATACCCTGCTCATATCTTCATTTACTCTTAGGTCAAACTGATAGAAAGACTGTTACCATGGAGACAAGTCAGCTTTCATAAAAGAGAGAGAGAGAGAGAGAGAGAGAGAGAGAGAGAGAGAGGATGATTCTATATAAGCACTTGATCAGAGTGCTTATATAGTGCTCTGTTATTGAAATTAAGCTTACAGTTTAAATGTCAAGAGACAAGTATGTATGTAGATCAACATAAGCCACTTTACTAACTGCCCGATTGCATTCGCGAGGAAAAAACACTGACACCTTGACATGAGAATAATTCAGGCATTAATGGCATGCGAGCAATAGATGGATGCAGATTTTGAACATGTGAACATGAAAGAATGCACAAAGCTCTATTAGTTTTGCCAGGGCAGTAATGAATGACCTTGTTGATGCTTGATTCCCTGCGTATCAGCCCGGCATGATCTCACCCTGCTGTGTACACAGACAGACAGCAATCAGTCTCCAGCAGGGCACAAACTGCACAGCCATCTCTCTCTCACACACACACACACACACACACACACACACACACACACACAAACACAGACACACTGACAATTGAGTAAGCAATGCCCAAGTTTTCTTACTGTCTGAGAAAGTTAGAATCCTGTCTTGTACATAGCTTGAAATGATTACAGGCAACAACAGTCATCCTGTCTTACATTAGACGTATCTGCCCTGTAAATATGTCGTCAAGAAGGTCACAAAAAAGGTGAAATGTCAGCCAAAAAATCTAATTTATACAATTTTCCCCTATCCCTCAGATGCAGTCAACCAGTCAAAATCAATCATGTTCTGTGTGTTAAGTTTCAACCTTTAGATTTTGCACTGGCACTGTAAGGCTAATCTAACCAATAAGTATTGGAGGATTACAGCCACTAGGCTAGTATTGTGTAAACACCATACCAAAAGCACATATTGACAGTTGTTAAGAAATTTCAAATAGGCTTTGTTATATCATATACTGTTATCTATAAAATGAACAAAGCTGGTATCACTGTTTCAAGGTCATAAAACCAGGTCACCACTTCCCAAGATTCTCTCCTGTATTTCCCTCGAAAGCAGAGGACAATTGTTTTTCTAGAAGATAAAGAAACTCACCGTCTTTGTTCCAGTCAGGGAACAAAGGAACTTGCTTGAGTTTCAGTAAGTCTGAACAACATCACAACAAGCCATTAACACAATTAAGCTTGTAACAGGCATTTTTGCAGACTTTACGAAAGTGAATTCCACAGAAGTGTCTGGACAAAATCTACACATTTAGTTTTCCCTCTATTTGTGAGAATGACAGAGAGTTGTCACAGTCTGGCCAGCGGCCACGTTAATTCCCCTACCTTTTAGTTCCGTTCTGTTTGCTTTAGTTCCCCCATGTATGTGTCTTGTGTTCTCAGTTGCAGTTATGCTTTGTTTACTTCCTGGCCCTATGTTTCCTGTCCGTGTGTTCTGTTCCCCCTGTATCACGTGCCCGGTTCCCCATGTGTGTCCTATTGTGTTAATCAGCCCCCACAGGTGTCGCATGTATGTCTGTGTATATAACCCCGCGTTTAGTTCTGTCCCCTGTCGGTTCTTCGTCTTTCTGAGCTTATGTTTTGCCCCGTCTCACTCGTGTCTGTAGTCTTTATTTTGAGCCCCCATGCTCTTTGTTTTCATTTCTGAATAAACACCACGTCATCATGGAGTTCTGGTTGCCAGCTCATGATTTCCAAGTTAGCCCCCGGCACCGTGACAGAAGAACCGACCTAACCCACAAAAAAGGAAGGGAGGAATTCACCCAGTGGAACCAGGCCCTCAACACCTGGGCGAAGGAGTGGCTGGGAGTAGCCCTGTTCGAGGAAAGAGACAGCCGGTATGTGGTAGGTGGGACCGGGCTCGCTGAGGAGGCGGCGGGAGGTCGGTGTCCGGGTCGCGAGCTGTGGTGCAGCGGAGAGTCGGGGAGCAGGAAGGCGGTGGGATGCTCTGCCCCCCGTGGTTCCTCAGCCGAAGGTTCCCCAAACCTCACGCCCTGTCTCCACAAACAGGGCTGAAACAACCACCGCCATTCTCCATCGTGGCGTGGTTGTCCTCCCTTCCCCAGCAGGCCTGGAATGCGCCGAATACCCAGCCGCCAGAGAGGGCGGCGCTCCCCCTACCTTCCTGGAGTACGGCGAGTTTTCGGCCGCCAGAGAGGGCGGCGCTCCCCCTGCCATCCTGGAGTGCGGCGAGTTCCCAGTCGCCAGATAGGGTGGCGCTGTTTCCTGCTGCCACGAGAGGCGGCGGCGGGGCTCTCCTGGAGCTCTCTTCCCACCGGCTGCTCCGTGAAAACCAGCTGCGGCTGGAGCACCTCACTTCAGCCTGCCGCGAGCTCCAGGA